>JAUKPP010276760.1:0-10891 GCA_032273245.1 Phyllaplysia taylori | reverse complement strand
AGAGAGAGAGAGAGGGGGGGGGGAATAGAGAGAGAGAGAGAGAGACAGAGAGAGACAGAGAGAGAGAGACAGAGAGGAAGAGAGAAAATTACATAAAAGCAAATGACGATGCTAATATATGGCACTGTACCCATAGATAATCTCGATTTTAGCATTGTACGAAAATTGTCATATCATGATGTCTAAAGATATCAAGTACAGCCAAACCTCTGAGAATCGTCTCAAATTATACCACCAGCCATGTTACTGACTGGTCTCCACAATGAAACAAAATGGACTAAAGTGATCTATGAATATTATGAATGGATACTTATGATATTGCCGGCTTGCCATACTAATGACTTTCTTGGGAAAGGGGTTTGACTGTACATGTAAAATAATGAAAAAGATCATTGGTTTGTTCCAAAAGACACATGCATCTTCAGATCTCAACATTTTGTACTTACACAACCAGAAGCACAAGCAATCACACTGGTCACCTCAGCCAGCCATAGTGCCATTGTGTTTTTTAAGCTTAGCGCATACATGCACAGAGTGACTGGATGGGCCAAGCGCATACATGCACAGAGTGACTGGATGGGCCAAGAGCATACATGCACAGAGTGACTGGATGGGCCAAGAGCATACATACATGCACAGAGTGACTGGATGGGCCAAGAGCATACATGCACAGAGTGACTGGATGGGCCAATCTGGGCTATACATATACAAATGTACTCAATAATCACTCGCCCATATGTACGCCAAGCATGTACTAATGTATGGGCTGAGTGACTACCAAGTGCTAACTTTCATAATCACTCGCCCATAATATGTACGCCAAGCCTGAGAAGCCCATCGCATCACAGCTGACTGCGCATGACCTAAAGGCTTGTTTGCTCCTCTCGCTGTGTGACTAGAAATTATCAATTCGATGCAACAGCAAGCTAAGCAGGTACAGTCTAATCATAATAATACTCATTGTAGCTAGAAGAATATTCTTAAATAGGAGAAAAAGTACCACACTTATCAGTCTTGAATGTAATTGACTGATTTGTGCTGTTCATGAAAATCGAAGTATAAAAAGTAGCAATTTTATAATATCTGCAAGAAAATGCATAGTGGAAAGCTCATTGTTTGCTGAGGGCTGCCTCTCACACAAAATGCAAACATCACAATCCTGCCATCCTGAGTCACCGACAAATTTTCACACAAATCTGTGACAGACAAACAAGACTATCACTCACACCACTCTGCATTGTACCAAGAATAATATGTACATTGTAATACTGACAAAATCTTGGACATCAACTTTCCAATTTATAGGTACAGACTGAGGAAATTCTCGGCAGAGGAATGCTGGAAAAGTTTGATTTTCTTCTCTCAAAGGTTGATCTTCTCGTAAAATAATCATGACAAAGACGACATAATTACCAAGTCGTGGAATACAGTAATCAAGGTTATGTAGCACAAGCTTTTGTTTTATGAATTTTGTTAATTAAAATTATATCAAACAGTCATTCAGACTTTACCCAACTTAGCCACCATATTGATACAACACATAAATATAAAAGGAATGGAATAAACCTAAATGTTTACACATTGTACTGAAAATACTTTAAACATTTTAAGTCCTGAATAACAACCTTCAGAAAAAATTGCCTGTTCAAGACATCCAAAGGAGAACAAAAGTGTACAAGGTAACACGCACAGGTGGGAATATTTTGGGGAATGCAGAAATAGGCTGCACACAACAAAACCACAAAAAATCCGACAGATGCAAGTACATAATGTCAATTGTTGAAAACATTATTTTTCCACTTACACTACATAAGTTACTTCATGCGACAAGAATAATTACTAGCGAAACAGCTCTCTTTATTTGCATTAGCTAATCTAAAAACCATGTTAAGTACCATACACAAAATAGAAAAGATTGGTGGGTAAGCTGCTTTTTTTTAAGAAATGTAATATTAAAAGTGAAATGTTATACCGATTTTAGGTGTAACTGAAAAATCAATAAACTAATAGCTGCTTTAAAAACAACTAACTTGTAATCTCAGCTGTCATGAAATTGAATTGCTGCATATGATTTATCAAGCAACATATCACTGGTGGAGGGTGCATATAACTGTCTTTGTAGTTTTCACAACATGTTTGTGAGTATCTCAACCAAAAACCTGTCATCTCACAAACTATCCACACAATAGCGGCATAAGATAGATTTCCTTTATTGAAGTTTTGATATGATCAGATCATGTTGTAAATCATCTAATATTCAGTTTAAATAATATTACTCACCAGGTAAACTCAAAGGCAACGATATTGATTTCAGGTAAACTCCTGTTTTTCACTCGAGAAAAGCTTGGATCTCTTTTATTGAGGCTTTCATGTGTTCAGATTATGTTGTAAATTCCCAAGTATTCAGATCATGTTGTAAATTCCCAAATTTTCAGTCCATACAATATTACTCACCAAGGAAACCCTACGGCATTGATATTGAATTGAAGTTTCAAACGTGTTTTTCACACAAAAAAAGCTTGGATCTCCTTGACTGAAATTTTGACATATTAAGATCATGCTGTAAGTGTATCTAATATTCAGTCCATATAATTTTAGCCTTCTCACCAGGGAAACTCTAAGGCAACAATATTGAATTGAGATAACAAACTCCTGTTGTTCACTCGAGAAAAGCTTGAGGCAAACAAACAAAGAAAGGAAGCCAGAAAGGTCAGATATGGCACCATGTCAGCGGGCGACAAGCAACAGATCATGACCAACCATAAGTAACTCAGATGTTCTAAAATCAAACAACTGTTGAACATAAACAAGCCTTGTCATTTATGAAGCTCTTCAAAACTTACATGCAAGTAGAATTGAGATTCAAACATTTATATAAACAAATCCACTATTCATCAAAACCAAATGAAATTCAAAAGTTATCAAACTCAGTAAGGAGCAGTTTTAAATCTTCTGGGTCAAACGTTCATTAAATTTCTTGGAATCTATCTAGATTTTCATGTGTCTAAAACACGGAGTTAAAATATGATCTTAGGACACTCAGTGCTTTGGCCATGCAGTTGTTGCGATGATGAAAAACTTATCAATGGATTTTATGGATGTGAAGTACATGTAGCATAAGAATTGCAGGAGAAAAATGACTTATGAAAAAAAGCTTCCCTTACGCAAGGGACACAATCAACTCCATAGACCATAAAAAGATTACAGAGAATACAGCTCCTTTCTTACCTCCCATGTCCTGACTACTATTAAGAGTGACACTGTGTCTGCTACCTATCCATAATCTTTCATCTTTGACCTGGGGCACTTTGTGTTTAGTAGTACTTTGGCCCACAACAAACCAATGAGTAGGAACAGTAATTGCATAAGATTAAACCGTAATATTGCCTGAAAAATTATGTGAAGAATTTTAAACAACTGCCAGTGGTTGTATGCACCAACCTCTACACCAGGTGTAGAAATGCTACATTACATTGAATAGTCGGGCTATGTTCACACTAGCTCACAAAATCACGTGTATGCGGGGTATGTCAAAACACTGAAAAATACTAACGTATTTCATGTATTGCATCTACAGGGTGAGCCAAAAAAAATAGTTTCCTCATTTTTCGCCATATTTTACTCAATTGTAATAGAATTTCCTCGAAACTTCCCATATGGTAAGTATGTCCAGGCGGAAAAATTTTCTGAAAATGTTGAAAAGTTTGACGATCTGGTTCAAATGATATGCGAAATTTTAAAAGGCGTCCTATTTTCTGAAAATGCGCAATTTTCCAGAATATGCAATAAATTGGTAAGCACTGCGCGCGTCTTTAGACGGAAAAATTGGATTTCAAATCGGTTATGCCGGTGAAATAACATACTAGTTCTTAGTATACTAGGCTTCTGTATCTCTTGACATCAAAATATGATCAAGACTATGATTTCCTGCATTTTGTGAGTTTTGTTGAGTGTGTTTTGCCTTATGGCGTGGGATGATAATGACTAAGCAAATGCTGCTGAACATTCCCCTGGAATAAAAACACGAAATGAAACAGGAGCAGATTTAATAAAAAGTATAAAGTCTAGTAAAAGTAGTTGTGACAGGTCTATTGCAGGTGCCAGTTGGTAAATCAACCGGTATTGGCTGCATAGAAACGGTCATCTCCATTTGCTCATCGAAGAATATTCCTCAGACGACAACATGATATCGACTGATTCCGACAAACGATCCATTGAAGACGATCCCAAGGACTTGATAAGATAATTTTCTTCAGCTCTTTCAGCTATGTCTTAAGAACACTGTATTGACCAAATCCTTTTCACCAAATTTGGATTTCTCGAAGATTTATCCTTAAAAACAGTATTAACAAAGGCATGAGGAGCATGTACTGCAAAGGAAATATTCCGTTTTACTGGGAAATGACATGGCTTCTTATAATGCGCGTTTCTTCATTTTCTGGACATCAAACAAAATAAAATTTTCAGGTACTCTTTCCGCCTGGACACACTTACAGTATGGAAAGTTTCGTAAAAATCCGTTGACTATTAAGCAAAATATGGCGAAAACCGAGGAACCTATTTTTTTTGGCTCACCCTATACGTTGCGAATTAATGTAACATCTCTACACCAGGTGAAGAGATTGGTGCAAATGACCACAGAAGCTGCCCCTACGATACTGTTTCCTATAAATAAGATGATATGGATAGTATTGGCACTGGCTGAGACTATCAGTACAAATTCTTCACAGTGGGCCCTCCAAGATGGGCTATGGGTGCAGGGGGGCAACTTGATTCTACTTCTGTGGAAACCAGCTCTAGAGCTATAGCAACTATAGACCGTAATTATGCACAGAGACGATGTTCTACTAAGAATTTTTATTTTCAATGCTCTTTCTTATGTTGATATGGAAGGGTTGTAATCAAAGGAGAAAATAGAGAAGGCTCTAAATATCTTAGAATCAGAATCATGTCATGTAATACCAAATTTGAACTTGCCATGTTGAGTCAGCTGATTAAAATAATTATTGGTTTTGCAGTATGTTCAGAAAAAAAAAAGACACAAATACAATGCTCTACAGGTTAAAATCTGCCATATAGAAAGCTTTTAAGATATTTGTTAGTAAAATGACTAGAGTACCTGAGATATTAGGTATTGGATACAGAGGTGAATAAACAGCATCATGCTTCATTATGTACACGCACATACAAATACATGTGCGAAAACAATCACATGCACACTCCTTTTTCATTGTATTTGAGTTGAATGGACTGACACACATGTAAGCCAGTCTATACAGCATTCAAAAGCACAATAGTGTGATGCTCAAAGCATCCAAGTGATTTCAGAGACCAAGACAAGAAATATATTTCTTTCTTTCTCAACTTACGTAGGTACAAGTACCTAGTATAAGGATGGCGTCAGGCACAAATGGGCTATCTACAAGAATTTCTATCTTACAGGAGAGGTGAAATAAGTTTCCTTCAAATATTCAATATTACTTTCAACCAAAAACTTGGTCGGTGTTACGACATTTCAGAGTTGGCCTATTTCTACTCAATGCAATGGGTGCAGTATTTGATCCTCCATTACGACAGTGGGAACTTAAGTCTTGAGGATTTTTGTAGTTGGCCCATTTGTACCAGATGCCATCTACATGAAAGTCTTCAGGGTCAAAACTGAAAACACTAAATTTCAAGTTTGGCTAATCAAGAAGATCTCACTCTCTGTTGAACTCAGTTACACTTGCGTTCAAAATTTTGCGTTATTGATGCGACACAAAAAAAACCAAAAAAAACTTACGCTTCTCCCAGATAACTTACTGTGTTGTTTTTAAGTATTATATTGCCAGGCATTTTCACTCTCTCAAATGTCCCAAAATGGATTTACTGCATTCTGCTTAACATATTCATTTGCAATAGAAAATGTCTCAGCACTTGCTCAAGGATGCATACACACAACCCAATTAAGATCGGAGGCCCTTTCTAGTGCATACTTCCCATCCAAATTTAATTTGACGATTCAGTGAGCACAATGAAACTTTTTACAATTGGACTGAGCATTGCACAAATGTCATGAATATGAAACCAGTCCTGTCAACTGCTGAACACTCTAACTATACCCTCCCCATTTTTCTGCACTCCCTTGAGAATACCTTGTATCCACATTCTCTTGTATAAGAAACTTCAAGTATGGGTACCCTTTGCAAGGTATTTGATGGACACTATGGGCAATATCTTTAGAAAGAGTTTTCTAATTATATGTTAAGAGTAGACTAGCTAATTTTCAAACCTTATGAATTATAGCTGAACCTCCCAAAAATTCAAGGTTCAGTATCCAATAGGGGTATGAACTATTTTTATCAAACATTCATAAGCTCAAACTTTGCAAGTCATATAGATGGAGCACCCAGTTAGTTTTTTGCAAGTCATGAACATGGAATACCCAATTAGTTTTTTGCAAGTTATGAAGATGGAACACCCAATTAGTTTTTTGCAAGTTATGAAGATGGAACACCCAATTAGTTTTTTGCTAGTTATGAAGATAGAGCACCCAAATTGTTTTTTGCAAGTCATGAACATGGAATACCCAATTAGTTTTTTGCAAGTCATGAAGATGGAACACCCAATTTGTTCTTTGACCCCTATCCATCTCTTAGAGTGACAGACCAGATCTGGCATCAGATCTTCTCAACAGTCATTTATCATCAAAATTTTAAAGATTGTTTCATCTGCAAAACAAAACTGTAGCACTCATCGTGCATCAGCCTGCAGAGCTGCAATGGCAACTGAGCATCACAGAAAAATAAAACTTCGCTATCTACTTTGTCATGAATCTATATCTCCTCCCTTTTTTGCCAACTATGTTGTTTTCAGTTATTTTACTGAAATACACGGTACATAAAACCAAAATCATGACTTCAAAAACAGAAGTCTCAATATTTGCAAACAAACCTTGCTTTAAGAGTAAGAGTACATGTGAAACTGAGACATTCCAGTTTTACAAGGACAGTTGACAGGACGTATGTACTTGGGACAATTCAAACTTTACAGGGACAGGTCATGACATCAAAGTGCTGTAAGTAAAAAATGTGGATTTTACAGAAGTAAAAAACTAATTCACTTTTGGTAAATTTTCAAATAGTTACCTCTAAATTTATATCCAATACTATAGTATGGTGACATAACGCCTTGATTCACCAGCAATCCCAAAGAAATGTGCCTCACTTTCACAATTACACTGATATAAATATCTAAAAATCCACACGTTTAACTTACGACACTCTGATTTCCAGCCAGTGATTTTGTAACTCTGTAAGTATAAGTAGGGCTGAGGTGTCCTCAAGCTAAATCTACATTGTGTAGATTATGATGATGTGTGTAGATTATGATGATGAAGAGACATGCAGGTGAGACTATGAACAAATGGACATGTCTATGTGTAGGCGTGCTTCAGTCAATGGCCGTCTTTCTTGTAAGTCTTTCATCTTTGATTGTATCTGCGCCATCTTGCAAGCTGATCTGATATTTGGCCATCCAAGGTGCGAGCTAAAACAATGCCCAAAATCTGCAATATGCAAAAATGAAAGAAAATAAATAAATGTATGTACTTGCCTACAACAAAACCTCGGCTGTAATATTCTTACATTATTGAGGCATTTTCATTTATCAAACCGCCCGTGGAGGTGCGGGGCCCCCACCAGCGGAAGCAAAGAATGGCATCTTCTGCTCTGATGCATAGCATGATACCGTACAAGGCGGCAAAAATACATCGCAACCAAAGGCACTCTTCTCAGTTTAAACAATAAGAGTACCCATCAAAAACAGAACATGGTTGCCTGCATCGAGTGGGGACCCTGCAGTGCACTTGTGAAAACAAAAGCCACTGCAGGATAAATAGGCCATGTACGTAAATTTCAGTCATTGTGACTTACCCCTGAATTTTAGCAGGGGATTGCAGAAGAAGAAGATTGATCAAACATGCAGAGTTGGCCAAAAGTAAGACAACAATAGTTTGACTAATTGCTTTGACTCTGATTTGGTAAAACTGTGGTAAAAATGTATGAAAAGAGTCAACCAAATTTACACAAGGAACATATTGACTAAACAAATATAATTGCAACAAACATGTAAATCAATATAAAACTATGTTTTCTGTTTTGTATAGTGCACATCTACT
Organism: Phyllaplysia taylori; assembly: GCA_032273245.1. NCBI lineage: Eukaryota > Metazoa > Mollusca > Gastropoda > Aplysiida > Aplysiidae > Phyllaplysia > Phyllaplysia taylori. The sequence continues at coordinate 2,733 of JAUKPP010276760.1, read as the reverse complement.
AAACACAAGCTTACTTTTGGCACACCCTGAATAAATCAAGATTTATTTCAGACTCCACGAAGGATATCAACAAATCAAGCGTAAATCAGACATAAAATCTAGCACTTTTCTTTATAATATAAAAACTCGAGATATTGCAAAAGGTAGAGCTAACCACCAACATATTACATATATGTCATTTTAGATTTCTCTTTGCATACAAACTAAAGGCCACACTTAAAGAGGTATGAAATGAACAGTCATGATAATGGGTACATCATACAGAATCTTTAACTTTCAACATATATTGTGTTTAAACACGAGCATCACATACCTGGGGCAGAGCAATACAAATGATGATACCTCCCACCACTGGCAAATTACTCTCAACAACTCTCAGTATTGCTGACACACAGCCAATAACATAAATGTTGTCAGTGGACCCTTGGATCTGATGAGAAGAATAATGACAACAGCATAGTACACATTCATACTCGTAATTGAAGCAAGTATTGATAACAACATATGACTGATTGTTAGCTGGCGTCTGTGGCCTAATTGTTAGACTGTCGGACTCGTAACCGTGAAGTTGTGGGTTCGAATCCCGAATAGGGCCTGACGTTGTGTCCTTGAGAAAGGCACTTTGCACGAAGTTTCCTCACCAAACCCTGGTATTAATGGGTACCCGGCTATGGACAGCAAAAAATCTTGTCAGTATGCTGAATTTCAGAGCATGTAAAGAATGCCTGTTGTTTACAAGCATATTTTCTCAAAGCTATTAAATATACTGGGGTTAGTAATGCATATTATATTTATATTGATTTTTACTTACAAGGCATTACGGCAAGAGCAACATGAAAGCATATGTCCCAAAACCTTTTTTAAGAAATAACAATACATGAAAGATTCCTTAATCTAGAGTGTGATTTTAGTTTTGATTTTTAGTTTTACATCCCTTGCAGCACTGTGAGGTAATTTAAGAGACGGGTTTCTTCGACCCTGCCTGTTGGCGCAAACCCGGGCTGAGAGGGAAGAATCCCTGCAGAAAGATGCAGATAGTCGCCCCCCTGTGGGAATTAAAGTTAGGTCTTTTACGTGATAGGTGAAAAGCCTAACCATTACACCACAGATACCAATTTAGAATGTGAGCTGCTGACTATTTCTACAATGATCTGAATAAGATAACAAGTCACAGAGTGTCACTGACTACCAACACCCATGATTTTTACAATAGTGTGATAGCGGTGTAAGAGGACACAGACTCAATCAGACAAATATACTTCTACATTTGCAATGCTAATTATACTTCATATAAAAGTAATGAAACCATACTATGGACAGCTGTGACAAACAATTGCTCACCTTTGGATCAAGAGCTCCGGTGCCACACAGTATATTTGGAACACCATCCTGAAAAAATGAAAATATTCACAACCTATCAAGATCTCACAATACGAACCTAAGACAGAAGTAAGCATCATCCACCATGCTTTACATATAGATGAAAAGTATGCTGCAGCAAACAAACCGTAAGTGATAGGGATAAATCAAGCAGCTTGTGACACTATGAACTAATGGAAATGTCAATATCATTATGTAGGTGTGTTTCAGTCATTGCACTTCTTTCTGCTCAATCTTTCAGCTTTCATTTTGTGGCACCATCTTTCATTTAAAAAAGTAAAAAGATTACAGCTATAGACTTGGGTAACATAATACGAGACTCCTGTTTACACTTATCAGATAGCAAAACCACAAATGACAAGACAAGGGACATAAAAGAGTAAAAATGTAAGCTAGATGTCAAGCAAAGACGATTATTTCCTTTGACCAAATGCATCGGGGGGGGGGGGGGATAGAGAAAAGTACTAACGTTGACTGTATCTTGTTGGACACAACAGGAATGTGGAACAGCACAAGCCAGTGGACTCTTGTTGACAGTTGTACAGTTGAAGTACTCATTGTTGTTCCAATCTTTGTATCCTTCATTAGACATGCCACAGCAGCCAAGCTGAAAGTATACAAAGTAAATTTCACACTTTTAAAAAAGGAACACGCACCACAACTGCAATGCACAGCATGAGATAATTTTTTAATACATTATAAGCAAGTCCTCAAAAATATAAACAAGAAATGTGAAGAAATATAACAGTAAATTTCCCCCACACATGTCAATTTTATACATAATTATCACATTTCAATTGATACGATCATGTGTTTCTCCCTCCACTCCCATGCATTTAACATAATTCCATTTTATTATTGTTTCCATTACGTTTCTTATAGGTACAATTTTGCTCTGATATTTACAAAGCCTGATTGCCTGTGACTTGCTTCTAACTTTTAAGGAATTTTTATCTCACATTTGACCACTGAAGCTGTTTGTCTACCCATTCCAATCTTTGCTATGGAATGATATGATGAAATTAATATGACAAAAGCTGAGTATGGATAAAAACCAAAAAAGACAGAGGCGTATGAGTAAAACTCGGGTCTAGCCATTCCTAAATAGAATATAGCCTAGGTAGTTCAGACAAGAGCTCTACAAGTGTAGAATTTACATCTGCATTTGGAAAGACTGCAAGGAGATCATTATGTCTGATAATCTACTATAACAAAATCTCTCTCGTTTCAATACACTGATTTCACAATATGCTGAGAACTAGAATCTTCCTGCACAATTAACCCCTTCCCTGCTTGGCCCGTCAAATTGCCGGGCCTGCTTGTGCTTCCTGTGCGCCATAGGCCCGTCAATTT
>JAUKPP010276749.1:0-10891 GCA_032273245.1 Phyllaplysia taylori | reverse complement strand
TTACATCAATGGGTGGGGCTATGTCACTAAGTGCGGCAACTACAGAGCAACTCCGTTGTTCAATTGGCTAAACAGCCGTTGAGTTTGAGCGGTAGCGGTGATGGCTGAGCAGGATAGCTGCTATGATTGTGATTGACGTGCGTACTGCTGCCCCCCCATCTCACCCTGTCCAAGACGGAAACTTTATTTGACTCCCTTTCGATTCCGTCTTAGACAGGTTCGACTGTATTAGATACACTCCCGACAGGATTGGTCACAAAGAGCAAAATCTGGGGGGAGGGGTGCATTATAAAACCTCGATTTGCACAAACGAAAGAATTTAAGGGAAATCAAAACATGTTGGCTATTTTTCGAAACACTGTCAGTGTAAACTTGACATGAAAAAATCAACAAAGCATCTAGATCCACTCCAATTCACAACAAAAGAGACATGCCCACGTAAACCTTCAAGATATGTTGTAGGCTATCAAATTTGTATTTTTGTAGAATTTTCCGCAGATGTGAAAAAGAGAGAACACTTTCAACGAGCATCTCCATTAGTAATAGATTTTTTAAACTCGTATACTTGAGTGTGTTGCCCAGCAACTACATTGCTGTGCTTTCTTTATTGTCAGGTTTCATCATGATGACACCACAGTTGTTCATCAACTACAAGCTGAAGTCGGTGGCCCATCTTCCCTGGAGGATGCTCACCTACAAGGCCCTCAACACCTTCATCGATGACATCTTTGCCTTTGTCATCAAGATGCCCACACTGTACAGACTGGGCTGTCTCAGAGACGGTAGGTCACCAGGCAAACTTACATTTTCCAATTACAGTAGGGTCTGGATTTAGGCGTCTGTGGTGTTACAGTAATGGTTTGGTGCTTGGCTTATCATGCAGAGGACATGAGATCGAGGCCTGCGTGGGGCAGTTTGTTTGATCAAGTATATCTCCATTTTTCTGCTGGGACAATGTCCCTCTCAGCCAGGGTTGGCCCTCATAGGCAGAGTGGAAGTAACCCGTCCCTTAAATTACCGTACAGTGTTGCAAGGGACAATGAGCCAAAATCAAAACAAAAGTTATTGAGGATGTGAAAGATATAATTATGATAATAATGATATTTGTATTAGGTCTTCCCTTAAAATGTACAACTCAAGAGGTTTCACAGAACTGTAAAATAAAACGTTTTGAAACCTAAAAGATATGGTAAAAAAATTTTCTGCAAACATTAGTTTTTCTTCTTCAAAGGAATTTCCGATTCACTGAAACAAAAAAATCAATTATGCTAAAAAAAATCATGTTTAGTAGTTTGAATAAAAAAAAATGCCGCCATATTTATTTACATAAAGTTGATGATTCCATGAGCCTTCCCAGTACAGTCAAACCTTGTTAAACCACCAACCATGGGACCATAATAAAGCTGGCCTTCTAGAGAGGATGGCGGTACAATAAGAGGAAAACAAGGGAGGCTATACACATTTTGGACAACATGATGAGTAACTTTATGCAGTTATCCCTCCTTGTGGTGTGTTAGGCGCCTCTCCTTATGACAAGGTTTCATTGTATTGTCTTTTAAAATTGCCTCATGAATTATGGGCTGCTTCATTGCCAGTTTTAATCTTGTCTCTTTTTTCCAATTTTCAGATGTGATTTTCTTCATCTACCTGTACCAGCGTTACATCTATTCCGTGGACCCTAAGAGGGTGAACGAGTTTGGCACGAGTCAAGAAATGTTTGAGGGCAACGGGGAAGTGGCAGGGGAGGGAGAGGAGGGGAGTGGAGAGCAACAGGCACTCACTGACAAAGACCAACAGGGGGACACAGAGGGGGAAGATTCAGAGGCGAAGGAAGGAAAGGAGAATGGGGATGTGAAGAAAACTGTGGAAGAGAAGAAAACTGTGGAAGAGAAGAAGAATGATTGATTTTTTTATGAGCTGTGAGTGGTTTTTAAGGTCGGTAAGCTTTGATGTGCTCTCTGTGGTCATTGGTGTACATATATTTAATGTTGATACGCTGTTTCATCATGCGGGGGAGCTGACCACATTTTGTAGTTGCTTTTTTTTATTCTAAAGAGCTGGTAAAGAAGAAAAGAATATTTTTGGGCAACATGTGATCAGTCTCGGCCAGAACACTGCTTACTGAACAAAGACCATGCAGAAAAGAAGTGAAATATTTTTTCTGCTTCTACATTTAATTTTTGTTTGGAAAATAGTTTTGATGATGATTTTGATTTTAGCATCTATATCATCAGACAGGTGTGTTCTGTTCACAAACATTGCCAGGGTTTTTTTTCACGCACCAACAGCTGAAGCAAAACGTTTTCTGACCTTGATATTTTTCCCTACAAATTTTTAGCCTGCTTTTCTAATTGAAGATAATGTTGCTTCAAATTTGAAAAAGATTCCTATTAAAAGAGAGTGAAGTGATAGTAAATTTAGGATTGATCTCTCTGTAACAGTTGTCAGAAGGTCCCATGTTGCCTAGAGATCTTCAACCCGTTTGATATTGTCCTGAATGCGATGATGATGGTCTGAGTAGTATGGAATGTATGTGTGTGCGTTGAGATGCGTTGTATGCTGATTACTGAAGCAAAGCATGAGATTAGTGGTGTGCTCTTGTAGCAGGATGGACACAACAGTCAGTGTGTGGTGGTATTGTGTTCGTTCATCAAGTTATCAATGATCCTCATCTTTTTGTCATTGTTTGTCCTTGGTGGGGAGACAGGGAACTTATAGAGTCACCGTGATGTTAGCAGAAATCCATTGTTTTTTATAGCACTGTTGAATTTCTGTTTATGCTTTAAGCTGTGACTAACAAAAATAATAACTGTTTTTGGTTCACAGCATTTATAAACGAGATTTCTAGCATTTGTCACATCTCTGGTCAGAAAGTAAATGATGATGCATTTACAACATTTGCAATATTTCATGGAATTTAATAGTCATGAATTGTCACATGGCATCTCTTTCTTTTTGTCCCTTTTTTCCACAATGAGCAAACTGAAACAGACTAATGTTGCACTCAGTACATGAAGTGAGAGGACAAGAATAGAGTACACACTTTGTGTATCTGACGTAGGCCTTAGGAAAACAACTTTTAACAATTATTTTTTGTTGACAGTGGGAAAACCAAGACTATGTTGAATAAGCTATTGATCTTGTCTGAATAAAATGTTGCTGTCAGGTGTTTTTTTTCTTGGCCACGGGGCATCCCTGTGCTGTATTTTTGGAGGCTTTTAAACTACCCTATCCCTTGATGACTGCAACATGATCCCTAGCTCAGGGTATCAGCAGACATAGAAAGTTATATAGTGGGCTCTTAGAGCATTCGATACAGCTGGGGATAAATGTGCAGATGCAAACAGTGAAGAAAATCGCCAACCTTTCTCTTTTGGTGTGGATAATACTCCATTAGATGATATACTTCACATTTTGGCTGAAGTTTGGTGACTTTCTTCATTGTACGGTTAAAATAATGAAGAAAATTACGAACTTCAAACAAAATACATAGTACGAGTATCTAATTTAGATGAGTATGCTATGCTGTACGCCACTATGTATGTTAGATCCCTATCAGGGTTGTTGATTTTCTTCATCATTTGTACAAGGAATGTGATGTTATTGTGACACTTGTGTTGTTTTACCATTATGTGTAGAAAACAGTTGAATCAAAAGAATGTTCAGTACATTTTCATCCATTGAGATACATCAGCTAAATGTTGTTTTATATATTTCTGTTTGCATTATGTGTGACGATGTGATTTTTGTCTAGTTGCTAAATGTAAACAAGATCTGTGTAAAGTTTAAATAGATGAAGGCTTTGTGATACAATCCTCAGCTACTGTGCAACATAAAGACTTCACTTTTCAAAAAGACACAGCTTGTACACATTTTACAGTAGACCGACTGATACAGGGAGCTTTGGAACTTTTCTGTTAGTTATCTTGTTGCTCTTCCTTTGACCTTATTACCTTCCTAAATGGAATTCTTGAGCTCAGATCAACTTACGAGACTCACTCATTTTTCTTTTCCTATTATTTGCCCTCCTATGCCTGATACTTACAATGGTCTATTTTCTTGTTCTTTTGTTCTTGCTGTTGTTTTAGATCTATTGAGTCTACAGTGGATCCTACATTTGTGTACCACACAGCACTGAAGTGTAATTGTTATGTGGATATGGGGCAGTCCATAAGATCTTTGTCAATTTACTTGATACAGTAGATGTTGGAGCCTTCGGCTAGTGATGTTCAGAAATCCGACTTGCTTGCAAGTTGTTGGACGTTTTACACTGGTTGTTTCAGCTGTCTTTATATTCTCTGTGATCTAGGTGGTCATGAATGGATTTTAGTTTGGGATGATACGAGAATGGGGAGATGTGTGGAGGGATTCAGTGATATCTATGAAATTTTATTGGCACAGGCAAATTTATTTTGTTTTGTAGTGCTTGACCATATGTAAATTTAGCTTGTCATTTTGGCCTCTTCTCATTTATTGAGTAAGTATTGAATATATTTTCCTTCAAAGAGTATTTCTCTCAAAAACTGTATGTGGAATGTGTGTTTTTAGTTGATCTATATTTAAATTGTGAAGAAATCCAGTGATTTATATGTGTACCCATGTTTTTGTATCCCAGATATTGCTTCATATTTACGTACTATTTTGTCACTTGCTCACTATTCCGATCCAGCAGGTGTTAAAGCGTAAGCAGATGGCAGCGCTCTACCCCTTTGAATATTTTTTTCTGTCAGGAATTTGGCCACCTTCATGGCTTTTTTTTTTACCTTTCTGGTCTTCAGTGCTTTTGTATTTGCCTGTGTCTCTCATTATCAGTCCCATCTCAGGCATAGGTTTACAGAACTTGAAGGACACAAGTGGTCACCATGATGTTTTCAACTTCCCCATTTTTCTGTTTTGTGAAATGTTAGCAAATATGTTAGATTTAGATGATATGGGAGCATGGATAACGCCAGAATTTTCTGAAATTCACTTCAATATAATAAAAACTGTGTGATTATTATTTTTATGTACATAAATCTTGGCATAAAAAACATTTCACCATGAGTTTTATTGTGATTTAGAAGTATTCTTCATACCCCCAGTCTCATCTTTCTTGAAAGAAAGAAAATGTAAAATCCATCTGTAGTCATGTTGTGTGTCTCCTCCTTCATGTGAAAGACTTGACAGTAATGGCAGTGCCATATCTCCTGAGGGATGGTTATACACTTGATTTGTTCACAAAATTTCTCTTTGGCATTTTTTGTATGATATCACAGGTTGCACTACAGCTCCTGGTGGGCCTTACTTCTTAGACCATTCTGCATTTAGTAGTAGTGAGCTCAGTGCTATCTTGCCTCTTCTCCAAATTCAAGCGAGGCAAGAATCAAGTTGGATTATATTACCCTGCCCACAATTTGGTGATAGAACAAGACAACACTGCACTCACAAAACTCTTGACCTACTCTTCAGTTCTGTCAGTATCACTGTCTTCAACTTCTGAGCATCTAAAAGTTCTCACGGTTTTCTCATGTATGCTGGAATATCATCTTCTTCATTTGTTTTTAATCGTGTATCACAGAATGTGATTTTTAAAAACTTATGACATTGTAAAAGATAAGACGTGCTTTTTTTTAGTTTGCATTGTCAAGGTTCTTTCTTTGCTCATCACTGTGCAAAGTTCTTAAGCTTTTTTTTTTTTATTTATCCATGGGGTCTTTTTTCTCTGTCTGTCTCTCCTCTTTTAGTGTCACTGGCAGGCCTGTGTGGTACATGTGTATTTGAGTGGTGCATGGGTTTCCCTAGACTGCATGATGGTAGAAGCTTGCGTGTGCTTAATGATATTACAATATTATTTCTACTGTATTTGTTTGTTTGTTCTGTCCTACTTAGACCCTTGTCCCCACTTCCTGTCCTGTAGTATTATTGGAGTTTGGAGCACACATCACAGGAAATGTGTTCATGCAGTGACATGCTACAGTTGTGTGTTCATGCAGTGACATGCTATAGTTATATGTTCATGTAGTTCATCCGTTCAAGTGACCACACCACGTGCTGGGTTCAAGTGTTGCTGTATTGGTAACTTTCAACTGAAAAGGACAGTGTCATGTATTGCAACAAATGCTGTGAGAAATGTGGAGTGGTGTAAGAAGAATGTGATCTCATAGTTGAGTTTTTAAAAAAATCTTTTTTGATGTCTTGATTTGGTTTGGGTCTCTTTGCATGTCACCCAGCTACTTGTGATGTCACTGTTGATATCTCTTGTGGTCTCACAAAAGGGCAAATCTTCCATTATTATATAAATCTTTGTGCCATTTGTCCAGTTGTGAAATCACCAGTGATATGTATGCAGTTCTTTTCAGACCCCAGCACGTCAGTTTTGCAGGGTGACGTGTGATTATGTTGCTAGGGAGATTTTTCTGGGTTTATTCTGTTTGGTGTTTTGTTAAAATTTATTTGAACATGTAGTCCGAGAATGAAACTGTCAATGCTGTCATTCAATGTTTGTTTTTCCTGTAGTATTCGTCTGTAGTCTCATTTCTACTGATTATAATTGATTAAACAGAATTTGAGGACAAACATTTACAGTTTACACATCTTCTTGGAGTTTTTTGTTGTTGTCCCCACCTGCTGTCATAACTTGCTGACTAGTCATGCACAAGATTTATTTAGATTCTTCTACATGTAGGCCTACTTCTTTCTCTGTCTTCATCTATTTCTGGCATTGAAATAACCTTGCAGTGTTGATGATGCTGTAAAACCGTAGACAAACCAAACCAAGGACTTGTCTTCTGGCAAAACATCAAGGAAGAAGCCTGTTGGTTGCTTAGTTTAATACGTGTATAGTTTTCGTCCCTCTTGCAACAGTGCAATGTATGTCATTTTATTACATATAGGATGGGACTTTGGTTTGGTTTGGTTTCCAGTTATTTTACGTCCCCTGCAACACAGTAAGGTAATTTAAGAGACAGGCTACTTCGGCCCTGCCTGTCAGGGCCAACCCGGGCTGAGAGGAAAAAGTTCCAGGAGAAAAAAAGCCCAGATTGTCCGCGTTCAGGATCGAACCGGGGTCTTCTGCGTGACAGGCGAAGAGCTTAACCATAAAATAATAGATTGCATTTATATAGCGCTTTACAATCATTATGGCAAAATTACACCATTACACCACAGCGTCGGTAGGGTGTGACTGCTTTATCGTTGATTTCCAATAGGGCTCGAGTGAGAGTGGCAATTCAGCAAAAGCTCTGAAAAAAAAATCTTGGCGAGTGTCTTAAGATCGAATCCTTAGGACTCCACATCGTTCATGGATGAGCGCTTGACCGCTTAGACTAGATAGACGCAGCAGAAACGCGGAAATCCCGACGTCTGTGGCATAATGGCGGTTAGTCTATTCGCCTATCACACGAAAGACACGAGTTTGATCCCGCGTGCCGACGATCTCATTTCTCGGCTTAGATTCATTGCCGTCACTCAATCCGGGTTGGCCCTGACCGGCAGGATTGAAGAAGCTTGTCTTTTAACTGACTTTACAGTGTTGCAAGAGAAGTTAAGCCAAAACCAAACCAAACCTGACGTAATGAGTGCAGTCCAAACTTAATACATGTACATGTAAAAGTTTGTATATTTAGCAAAGGTCAGGACCCGAACAAAATCCTTTTTATTCAAGATCTCCAATAGAAATACATGTAGAGACAATACTAACTCAACTGCATACAGGCGTCTGTGTTTCAATGATTAGACTCTTGGGGCGAGGGAGGAGAGCACTTTGCATTTCCGGCTAACCCTCAGGTCGTCAAGTGCTTCCCCCATATACATGTACTGTATAATACTGTATGCGCTAATCAAGTGTACGAGACGTGTCTGAACGCCACATTAGTAACAAAACCGCGTGCACCTGGGAAGAGTTCACAACTAAAGACCGGCGTATTGGTCAACATCAGCTGGGTCATCACCAACTTCATCAACATCTGCTGGGTCTTCACCAACTTGATCAACATCTGCTGGGTCTTTGTCAATTCCATCAGCTGAGTCTTCAACTTCATCAACTTCAAATCCAGCCTCCTCTGGCTCAACATCAACCAAATAAAGACAAGCAAGCTCTTCTCTACAGAGCATAACAAAATTCTTCAAAAAGCAGTAATTTACTGACATGTATCCTTGTGGATAAGGATTAAGAATTGTATCCACTGCTACGTCCAAGCATGATCGTAAGAGGCGACTAAAGGGCATGTACAAGTATTTCACACTCTTTTAAGGTAAGGACAATTACATATAACATACTGTAATTGTTTATGGCATTTATGTACAGTCAAAATGGTGTTAAATATTAGTTTAAATAATGATTTGGTACATAAATTGGCATAAATGAATGTCGACGTACATTTTCAGGGATAATGGGGGCTGGGTACTACCGTTTCAGGGATGCAAAAAATTTTGAGTGGCACCGCTGATTGGTGTAATGGTTAGGCTCTTCACATATCATGCGGAAGACCCGAGTTCGGACAACCTGCGTTTTTTTTCTTCTGGGATTTTTACCTAGGTTGGCCCTGACAGACAGGGTCGAAGTGACCCATATTTTAAATGACCTTACAGTGTTGCAGGGGAAGTAAAACTGGTAACCAAATGCATGTAAAAAAAAAAAAAAAAAAATACTTAAAAGATACGTATTACGCTGCTAAGAAACCGTCATCTGTGGTGTAATTACTGTAATGATTAGGCTCTTAGCCTGTCACTGAGTGTCACGCTAAAGACACGGGTTTGATTCCATTTGCGGATGATCTGCCTTTTTCTGCTGGAATTCAACCCACCCTGGCCGGGTTAACCCTGACACGGATAACTGACAGGACAGACATGGTCGAAGTAGCCCGCCTCTCAAATGGCCCTAAAGGCGATGTGGTGTAATGGTTAGGCTCTTCGCCTTGCATGCGGGAAGACCCTGGATCGATCCCCGATCGCGGACGATCTGGGTTTTTTTCTGCTGGGATTTTTTCCCTCTCAGTCTGGGTTGGCCCTGACAGGCAGGGTCGAAGTAGCCCGTGTCTTAAATGACCTTACAGTGTTGCAGGGGACTTAAAGCTGGTAACCAAAAATCAAATGGCCCTACAGAGTGGCACAGGACGTAAAACCTACGCTGGTAAGGGAATAGGTCATTTAGGCGTGTGCATCACATGCACTGGGTTTGCGCATCGTTGGCTGACGAGGCTCGACGATTGTCTAACTTAGTCTAAGCCACTGCTTGAAACAAAATCTCTCTTCCCCATCCTTATCCTCCATTTGGGTTGAGACAGGTTGACAATTACTACGGCGATCTCCCTGGTATCATGTATTGACATACTCTGTAATATCAAGACAGTAATCATAGTAATGGTAAGTACATGTAGGTCACTCTTTGATGTTGTGAAAATTTAAGAGAAATAAATTACGCATAACTTAGATAAATTTACAGGTACATGTAGACTACCACACGAATATGGTCAAATAGGATACATATTCATAATGTATTATAAGCTGTGGCTATTGAACAGTTTCCATTTTGCTAATTTAAAAAAAAAAGTTTTTTTAAAATGTTGGCCTATTATTAATTTAATTTCAATTTCCTAAGAACACAAAAGCCAATTCCTTACGACCACTTCGTAAACCCTGATTAAAAAATCATTGCAAATTAAATGTCATGTAAAGCGGGGTATATTTCTTTTGTCGATTCCACACAATTTTGAACCTAAGGCTTTTAGAAACAACACGTACCAAACAGAGCTTATACCCACTGTAATGAAATGTCAGAAAATATTTATCGTACCTGAAATTACATTGCATCTAACTGTGGAAAAAACTGAGTCTGAAAACCTGCGCCTCTCTGGCTGTGCAGGAAATGCAAACGAATGTATCTGTTTATTCTGCCAGTGAGAAATCGTTCCCATCTCGATTTTAATGATCTACTCTTATCTTTTCGCTCTCACACAGGACAATCTTGGCCAAACGTCAGATGCAGTTGTGGAGTTGTGGGACGAAGATTGTCCGGAACAAGGTAATGTGAAGTCGCCACATCGCTGTTTGAAGATTGTTGTATATATATCTATCTATCCCAGGCTCTTGACTCTACACCACAAGACCATACAATGCTGGCCTTGTGGTCTAAAGTTCTTACTGCCATCGCAAATTTAGAGATTTTTTAAAAACGCTTTTAGTGAAGATCAGGCTACAACATATTGTGAAAATAAAATAAAAGTAAAGCCACAACGTCGAGCAGAGAACCAAAGTATCCTCTACTAAAAATTCGTGTTTTCCCTAATGGCAACTGAATTCCGCCTTTTCCAGAAAATCCCCATTGAATAGAAATGGTTAACGTTTTAAAAACATTTTTCCCATTGTCATTAGGGTCACATCAGAGTCCTTCCGCTGCTCTAAATACACTGCAGCAACATACGCATTATTATTGTGCTTATGCTCTTGGGATTATCCCTTCTGTAGTCATCATGCATTTTGCTAAACATTTTTGTCCCTGTTTCATCTGTAAAACCCACGAGAACAACTTTTGTCTTTGGTCGTCAGTGGTTTTGGGATTACACTCTTGCAACACTGCAAGGTTGTTGAGAGGCGGGAAACTTCGACCCTTCTTGTCAGGGCCAATCTTGGCCGAGAGAAATCGTTATATATCTCAGCAGAGAGACGGAGATATCGATAAAAACCAAACCCTAAAAAACTGTGCCACGTGGGCCTCCAACTTCCGTTCTCTGCGTGATGTTGAAAAAGGACAGGTGTCCAGCAGTTGGGGACCATTAAAGCAAAGTACTCTGCGTGATAGGCGAAGAACCTTGCCATTGCACCACAGACGCCGGCGAGAACAATTCGATTTCCCTTTCAGATAACAAAAATTATCACACTCCCCCCCCCCCCCCCCCCCCCCCCCCCCCCCCCC
>JAUKPP010276716.1:0-10893 GCA_032273245.1 Phyllaplysia taylori | reverse complement strand
TGAAACACCAAGCCAATGTGCCAGTGACTGGACAATAAATGATTATCTTATCTTATCTTATCTTATCTTATCTTATAACAACTAATGAATTTGGACGAAGAGATTAAACATGACGCTTAATGCTGGTGTGGGCTATAATTGATAGAAACATTCAGTGTCGATGTTATACCTTACATATTATATCTATTCTGCTAACAAGAAGAGGGCATCCTTATTTAGTTTTTATAGACCTACTATACACAGGGCGTCTTTAGCCTTACACTTCCAATGAAAGAAATCCTCACTTTTAATTCGTGGATTATCAAAACTTGAGATTACAATTTGTCATTTTTCTCTGATCTACAAGTATTATTCATGCATAAACGGTTTTGTGCAAACTTTGTGTTCTCCTCTGTTTCAGAACCAAGGGGCTAATGGCGGAGGTGTTGCAGGTTCTACAACTTCCGCCCCATTGGATCCTTTCTCACCTTCCATCAACGGCTCTCAAAACAGCACAGGCAATATGACGTCACCAGATGATGGGTACTCAACAGCAAACAGCACGGACAACTCGACCATTTCTGGCACTATTTCACCGGTGACCACAACAGATCTCCCAGCCTCATTGCCATCCTCGTTACCGTCAGTCGTGGTACCCGTGTCAAAGATACCCTCAGGGACGATAAAAACAACACAAACAATAACACAAACAACAACACAGAAAACAACAGCGACGACAACGGCAATGACGACGACAACGCCAAAGAAAGCTACAACCCTCGCGATAGCCTCTACAGTCGCACAGCCATCAACGACCGAACGTCCAAAGATTGTTGTCGGACAGAAAACGACAACCGCCACACCAAGGGCAACCACAGCAACGACACAATCATCAACAACAACGACGGCGGCGACAACAACGACAACAACGACAACGACAACGACAACTACACCACCGCCAACAACTACCAATCCTTTAGATGAATTCGTGACTGCGGAATGTGGAAGCGAAAGATGTCAACAATTTTCTGATACCATAAAGGTACATTGTCTTCTCCTCTCTGTGGTTGTTAACGTCATCCCTGTCTACTCTAAAGGTAGGAAATGAGAGCAAGAAAAATGCTGACAGCCTCACGATACTTTCAAGCCCACAAGCACTAAAGTATCACAAACACTGGCATGATCAGAACCACACACACGAGATACGCATAGTATGCTGACATACTCACTTCCATACGCTAAATCTCTCTCTGGGTGAAGATACAGAGGTTTAAAAGAAAGTAACAAAAGGAGAGGCAGAGGGGAGGAGAGGAAGAAAGAGAAAGAGATTGGATGGAGAAAAAAAAAGCAACAGCAAATAAACGGAGGTTTTGAATTTCTAAAGGAATTATTCCTTTAGGAAAGTAACAGCAGAGGTGAAAAAGACAGAAAGATAGAGAGAGGAAAAGAGATAGGGATAGAGAGTCACTGTCAGTGAGAAAGTAGAGAAAGCGATATGTAAGGGAGAGAGTAGAAAATGTGTGTGTGAGAGATATAGAGAAAGAGAGCGAGAGAGTGAGGGAGAGAGAGAAAGAAAGAAAGAGAGAGAGAGAGAGAGAGAGAGAGAGAGAGAGAGAGCACGCTTTAAAGAATAGCAAAAGAAAAAACCCTAGAAAAGAGATTTCCTCATTCTACTAGAATTGTTAAAACCCCATGATGTATTACCTCCCTCGTCAGCAATCCCAAAACGTGTCCGCCAATCCGTGTGACTCCTTCTACGACTACGCCTGTGCCGGAAGTGAGAACGAGCCCGCTCTCCTAGGTCTGCCCAGGGAACAGACGCCGCTACAGAGGATGGTCAGTCAAGATCTACTCTCCATCGCTGCAGGTGCGGTGCCCAGCTTATTTTCTATCTAGCTTTGCACAGGATTGTAAAACCCATCCAGCCCGAACTCTTAGTTTCTGCTATCTGTGATGCGATGATTACATTCACATGGAGGACGGAATTTCGATTTCCATGTTGGAAAATTGTCTTCGTTCCTCTCCTGGGATGTTGTGTCCCTCTCAGCCCGAGTTGACCCCTCCAGGCAGGGTCGAAAATACCTGCATCTAAATTATATTACTTTGCTACAACGAATGTAAAAACTAAATCAAACCGAATTCTAGTTATTATAAGCATAAAAATATTTGTTTCCTTTCTATGAGGGGCATTAATAATGTTGTAAATAATCATGGTCTTGATCTGATTCCTACCTAAGGTGTTATCACTCCGTGACAACAGTACATTACGAACGTGGCCACAACTAAGCGCGGCCTCCCACTGACACTGCTTTTCTAGGCCGCGCTTCTATTGCACCGTAAGCACTATTGACATGGACTACGTCACGAGGACGCCGGGTACGTGTTTAAAGGCTTCGATTCATATATCATATACCTTATGAAATCTCTGTTCCTACTGGAGTGCAAAATTTGAGTGTCATCACTTTACAGCAAAGCCGCATTTTTATTTGTTTTACAGAAGTGTTCAAAGAACTGCCATCAAATCCCAGCACAGATAGCGCCCGTGTTGCACAGACCGTGTTTTCCTCATGTCTCCTCACAAACTTTGCGGAAGACTCCGACTCGAGTGAGTTCAGCTCTTTTTCTCTTTTGTTCTGTTCTTTCTGCATTTATAAGAAGTTGACCAGTTAGTTTGCTGGTACAGGAAGGCGAGAGTGATAGAGGGAGGGGCGGGAGTGGGGGGGGGGGGGATGAAATTGCCTTGGTGAAACTGAGTTGCGTTAAATTAGAGCGACGGCACGCGGCTCAGTCAAGGATTTTACATTTAGCTTTACTGTCTCATAGGAGATGATATGAGGAAAGAACAGACAATGGTTTACCATGTACCTGTAAAAGTACAGTGTAAATAGTATCGAAACGTTTGATAGTCTTAAATGGCAAATATCAAAGTGCAACACACAAGATTTCCTTTCAAAACTCTTCGTGTTTTGATTGAATAAAATAAATCGTATTATGTATTAAAATCCTCGGCATGAATTTTTTTCAGATGAAGAAGACATGGTTTACGCCTTTGGGGGTTTGAACCTCACCCAGAGCCTAACCACTCCCTTGTCTCGAGACTACCTTCTGCGTCTGGTACAAGACCAGTTTGGAGTTACGCCCTTCTTTCAGATTAGACGAGTGCCCCAGTTTGATAATTCGACCAAGTCTTACAGCTATGCCACAAGGGTAGGTTCCATTCAGTCTCCATTGCAACATTGGATTGACGGGCTGTAGACTCCATGATCCGGTGGTTGTTGGAAATTCAAGTGGAGCTGATCTTCCCACTTGTTTGTCTTGTTTTACTCAAGTCCTCACTTTGCTTGTAGTGCTGTACGTAAATAATCGTACAGTTTAGTTAGGGTCATATAATCTCACAAGACAAACAGACGAATAAAAGATAGACGAAAAAATAAACAAGCAAAAACCACGCAAACAAACAAGGAAAACTCACGCCATTTACGACCAAAAAGGAACAGCAGAATCCATCAAACTTGTTTTCTTTGCTGCCGTTCTGATGCAATTGTTATCGCCAATAGTGTTTTTCATAGGCTATCTGCCATGCTGTATTTTGTTAGTGATGTAGCTGGTAGTAACCTATTGTAATTTCTTTCTCGAGAAGTACCACACATTCTCGATATTCATATTTATGATCCTGAAAATACCCTTTCTTCTTGCAGGCTAAAAACAAATTTATTATCTTCCAACAGATCTCTCCCCCTGCTCTGACCTTTGACACCGAGGAGTACAAGAAACCGTTTACTGAGTCACAGGTGAGTTCTGAATGATGCTCACAGCTTGACCTTAATGGCTGCAAACTTGGCTGTGTCGCCAGTGTGACTGAAGACTGTGTGTTCTCACTGTTGTAGTATTTGTGGTGTGATTGAAGACTCTCTGCCCACAGCATTTCTCTGTTGCATTGTGGTGTCTTTGGTGTCGTATGCTCGAGTACCATGAAAGTATTGAAAGGCAAGAGATATTGTTATTTTTTTCTCCAAAAAAGAACTATTGTTATAAAACAAGTCTGCTGTAGTGATATGCCACTTTGAAGTAGAATAAATAATTTAACAAACTGAGTACAAATTGATAGGCCCGTGTCTTTGTTTCTTCTATTCTCACCAGGTCGCTCAGCAGTATATCCGGGTACTTGAGGATTTTCTGACTCACCTATCTGGTAGATCTACCCGGAGGAGAAGAAGGAGGAGCGCCAGTGACGTCATTGATGGTCACCATGGAATGTCGTCCAGGTCAAACTCGAGTGAAGACTCGGCCACACGTGTGAGGAGACAGGCGGGTCAGGATGACGTGTTTGTCCGGCAGAAGTTGGAGGAGGTCTTCCGGTTTGAATGGCGTCTGGCTGACGTAAGTGATGGCAGTTAAAATATCAATGTTTCGAGGTATGACGGCATATGGTTGAATGCGCGAATGGACGAAAGGATTTAGACTAGGTCTGTATCTACAGAAAAAAGAATGAGTGGATGGTTCCATCAGTCGATTATGGGTAGTTGTGAAGAAAGAATATACGAATGGTAATTATTGAATGAATAGATACACAATAGAGCAGAAATATTGATTGTCGGCACTACGAGTATAATAAAGTCCTAGATCCGAGCTTGCAGACAAACAAACATATTACATAAACTTTATTTTTTACCCTGATTATCCTGATATTGACAATAATTGCTCACTTGTAACAGGAATTGGTATAAACAAAGTTGATTACCTGCAGCATATCTACGGTATTTGTGAGCCTGAAAAATAGAAAAACACTCATAAACACCGGCCATAGTCTTTTTGAATATCTGATAACAGTCTTATCCCATATAATTTCATCTCACCTTCTTTCATCTCGTCTCATCTCGTCTCACCTTTGGCCTATATCAACTAATGTAATCCCATCTGATCGATTTACTTTTCAGCTCCTCCCAACCAACTCGGACGACTGGCTTGAGGCCTCACACGAGCAAATACGTCTGAGAGATTTTCAAACCCAAGTCTCTCACATCAACTGGAGACTCATGACAGGTCTGCGAAACCGTGACGTCATTGACGTCATCAGCCCAGAGTTCTTCACCAGCCTCAACGGACTTCTGAGAGGGACGAACGATGACCTGCTCAAACTGTACGTCTATGTGGTGGCTCTTGTCAAGGTTTTGCCCTACACGCAAATGGCGGTGAGGTCCGTGCTGGAGCCGGTGGATGGCAGGCTTGTTGGGGTGGGTACTACCATGTCTATGGATTTGTGAACTTAAGCTTTATGGGGGCAGCAACTGGATTGAGGGCGAGAATGATGGATGGATTGATGGATGTATAGAAAAATAGAAAGGAAGATGGCTAGTTAGTGAGTTAATTAGATAGATAGGTAGATAGATAGATAGATAGATGGATACATTGATAGATAAAGAGAGAGAGAGAGATACATAGATAGATTAATAAGCAGATAGATAGATAGATAGATAGATAGATAACGGATAGATAGATAGAAAGACAGATAGATAGATAAAAGGATAGATAGATAGATAGATAGATAGAAAGACAGATAGATAGATAAAAGGATAGATAGATAGATAGATAGATAGATAGATAGATAGATAGATAGATAGAATGGATGGAGACACTGGTCTCAGAAGAGGCCGCCCAGATGGAGAAATAGCACATTTGAGGCAGACAGACAAACAGTTGAACCGACAACGAGGGTGCTTCATCTCTCCACCCCACTGTTCTCTCTCTCTCTCTCTCTCTCTCTCTCTCTCTCTCTCTCTCTCTCTCTCGCTCTTTTTTTTCTGTGTAAAAAAGGGGGTGCGGGATAGCAGGTACATTAGTTTGGGCTGCTCCGTCTATTGTAAGTGTTGCCCTAATCAATTTCCAAAACAAAATATCGTAGATCCTTACAGTGAAGATAGTGCATTGAAGCCTCAACATACCAGCAAAACCGGCGCTGTGGTGTAATGGTTAGGCTCTTCGCCTGTCATGCGGAAGACCCCGGTTCGATCCCCAATTGCGGACGATCTGTTTTTTTTCTGCTGGGATTTCTTCCCTCCCAGCCCGGGTTGGCCCTGACAGCCAGGGTCGAAGTAGCCCGTCTCTTAAATGACCTTACAGTGCTGCAGGGGACGTAAAACTGGTAACGAAACCAAAATAATACCAGCAATCCTCCTCCTTGTCAATAACTCAAGTCTGAAGTCCATGCCTCCCCCTCTCCACCCAGACCTTCACAGAGACCCAGTGTGCTCAGTACACTTACGCCTTGGCCTACCATGAGGCTCTCAACACCACGCTAGAGGCCCGGGCCGCCATGTTTCAGCCCGAGTTCAGCTTTGCCCGGACAATGGCGGTTGATGCTATGCAAGATCTGCAGGTATTTGTCTTACTTGATGGAGGTGGGAAGCATGGAGAGGGGGGGGGGGGGGGCGGCGATGGGGTTTGTCGGGGTTTGGGTTAAGTCTTTCCCTAGCTTCATTACTTCTTTGCTATTCGGTTGGTTAGCTTGTGGTTTAACATCCCTTCGTTGCACAAGCAAGAGGAAATTCATGAGGTCAAGCCTCTAATCTTATGTCCATCTCCGGGAAAAATAGCCATAGGCATCGGACTCGTAATCGGAAGGTTGCGGGTTCGAATCCCAGCTCGGGCCCAAAGTTTTGTCCTTGGGAAAGGAAATGCTTACAATATCACGTTTCCCTTTTTTGTTTAAGCAGTTTTATAAATGTGATCATTATGTAATGCGCATTGGGCATTTGTTAGAAAAGGGAAATGCGCAATATAAAAAGCTATGTATCAATGTTATTATCCTTATGGCATTCACTGTACTCACTGGTCTCGCTACACATCGTATCCAACTGCCTCCCCCTTCACCCCCCTTCACACCAATTCCCTCCCCCCCCCCCCTCGGACCACAGACGGTGTTCCAGAGGTTTTTCGGTGTTGATGATGAGACAAGACAACAGATCATCAACGATTTGGCGCGCTTTTCCTTCAAGCAAGAGCCGACGACTGTTGAAACAGGTAGAGAGCTGCAAAATATTGGACATTGTCGTGTGATATCTTTTTTGTCCTTATGGTAGTGTGTTCTATCAAGACATTTATATAACAGGGAGAGAGAGAGAGAGAGAGAGAGAGAGAGAGAGAGAGAAAGACAGAGAGAGGGGGGTATGAATCTACACTCACAGACTAAGTGGATTAGTCAGGGAGACTTTGTCAGCTGTCAGTCTTGTGGTTGTTGTTGTTGTTGTTGTTGTTGTTGTTTTGTTGTTGTTGTTGTTGTTGTTCTTTTTCTTTTTCCTCTTCTTTTTCTTCCTCTTCTGCTCATTATGGTTATTATTATCATTATTAGTACATGTATTATCATAATCATTATTATTACTATTATTATTATTATTATTATTATTATTATCATTATTATCATTATTATTATTATCATTATCATCATTATTATTACTATATTATTTTATTATTATTTTGGTCATTATGACTATTTTTACATATAATATTTTTAATCGATCACTGCCAATGACCTCCCCAGCCCCAGGTCAGCAGACACGAGTGGACGTACTGCCCCCAGCCCGGGAGTCCACTTTCTTCAGAGTGGCCATTGCCCTGCTGGCTTACAACAGCGCGCGAGAGGAAGCTTTGGCCACGTCTGGGTCAGTGGATGAGGTCAACACGTCGGGAGTGACCTTTGATCTGGTGGTCAATGCTAAAGATGGAACCATTGGTATGGAGGAGTTTTTGCTGTTGGGAAGATATATCTTGTCATCATAGCTGCTAGTGTCATGATATACACGAACATTGTATTTGTAATCGGAATCGCGAACTCAAGTACTACTCGATACTGATAAAATGTAATCGAGGACAAAATAAAAATATGGCTCTACAAGAGAGATATCGTTGGCCAGTCAGCTCTTTTATTATTATTATTTTATGTTGATCACACAACAAAACAGCTAGTAGTCTGATTTCTTTTAATCCCGGACTACCAGTTATTTGTTCCAGATACGCGTTTATGGTGTGATAGTTTTTTTGCCTATCACGTAGAAGACCCAAATTCGATTCCCACGAGGGGACAATCATCTTCGCCTTTTTTTTTTTATAATGCGTCTCTCTTAGCCTGGGTTGACACTGACAGGCAAGGTCAAAGTAGCCTGTGTCTAAAATGAGCTCACAGTGTTGCAAGGGACGTAAAACTAAAAGCGAAACGAAATCTTAATTTGTGATAGGATTTTGATGATTTATTGACATTGATGCACTTTTAGGGGCCAGCAGATTGATAAAATATCAACGCGAGAAGATTCTTAAGTATGGCATAGCGACGTAAAAATAGGGGAGGGTGGTATTTGTCTGAAGTCTCCTACACATTGCTAATACTGTTGCAGCAAGACAGTTTGAAGATATTTTTTGATAGAGGCACCAACTCTTTGGCTGTGTTAGCCACAGCACGATGGACGAACTAACAAATAAAAGTAGGAGTGTACAATCTAACGGTCTGCAGGAAAAAATAGAAGTTATGGTTCACATAAAGCCTTGATTTGTGGTGGAGCTTCGCACTTACTCATGGCGCTCATGCTAAGTGAAACATTGATTTATTCATACATGTATTTTTCAGCTCTGCCCATTGGTCAGATTCACCTCAGTACTTTGGTGCAAGAGGGAGATTTTCTGCTGCCGTTTTTCAAGTCCACAGTGCACAGGGGAATTCTCAGATATGTTTTCGGTGAGTGTTGGTATTGCCTTTAAGTGATTTTCTCATCTGTTTAAAACACCCTTCTCTCTCTCTCTCTCTCTCTCTCTCTCTCTCTCTCTCTCTCTCGCATAATTTTGGCTATACACTCTCTCTATCTACCTATTTCTCCCAAGCGCATACACACACGCACACCCACCAACCCATCCACCCCCACCCCCCTACCCACCCCCCCACCCCCCCCCCCGCACACACACACCCACACACTTACACACACCCCCGCACACAGTGGCAGACTGTACAACCACATACGCACGCAAACACACATAAGGCAGTCAATATAAGTTTTCTCCACAACCCACTAAAATATCTACTATATCTATACACCAACCCACAACAACATCATTCAAAGACAATGTCACACTGGACGCCTAGAGCGTAGCGAAGAGCGATGTAAGAAAGAAATCAGAAAACGGAAAGATTGATATTGAGAGCATTGATCTTCGAGAGAAGCTAGTAATCAAATTTATTTACTACGATATAAAAATAGGCCTCTTAAAATATTATAGTACTGAATACCTTGCAGATGACTACTATAATAGACACAATTACAAAACTATAACTGCAACGTTTCAACTCTTCAGAGACGAGACAGATTGTAAAAGCGCATAGAGCTTGTCCGCAACAACACCCATGTCCACCACTATTCAGTAAAATTCAGTAAAATGCTATTTCACCCTGTGCATTTCGGTTCAGGGAGGTTTGTAACTTTTGCCTCTATTTATAACTCTGTCTTCAGACACCTATCTGGTCACCGATGACTTCCTGGACTTGGCTTCCTGTTTCCTGCCAGATTCCACAGGTGGTCAGCAGGTGGGATCTGTAAGCGCTTCATGCATACATTTCTAAACATAATATTGTCTGAAAGCGATTAATGCGTATATTTCTAAACATGTTTTCTGAAAGTGCCTAATGCATATAATATTTCTAAACATGTTATAGAGCAGAGTTGGTCAACTTATGTTTGCAGTGGATAAGCACCAACGTGCTGTGAACACAACAGCGCTTCTCGAAGTGTCCCTAATAACTCTTGAAAAACAGTATAGATAAAAAACAGACTAAATATTTCTATGTGAGTGTTAGAGTAAAAACATGGAGAATGCATACCTTATCGATAGAATGTATCTTTTACCTTTTCGAATCTATGATACTTCCTGTTTTGTATGCCCTTTATTGTAATGTTTCTTGGACAAGAGGACGTCACTGACTCCAAAATTCACACAGCTGACTAGAAATGATTTCTTCGTAAACTTTTGTGTTCGCATCCGAGGATTAAACTTCAAAGTTATTCTTATTCTATTTCTTCTTAGAGCATTGAAGTCAAATCTATATATCTGGTCTATTTTCCCCTTCGCGGTTTACTGAAATCAGAAACGGCAAAGAATAATTCTAACTACTACGGTATTCAATTTCATTTGGTCCTAATACAACGCCTTCTTTCCTTACAATAATGGACATTGTGATCATATTACCTTGTCTTTTTCATTGATCGTGCTACTTTGATTTTGAGGTTAAGATTTATTTATTTTTAGAGGCACCAGCTTCTTTGGCTGTTTTAGCCTATTTAGATTTTGATTGTTTTCCCCTAGACACAAAGCCAAGAAGTGTCAGTAGCCCAGCTTGTGGAGTCTGCGGTGCTGGAGCTGTTGTACAGGGTAAGTCGATGTCTTGTTCTGTGCCTGTACGGATGTAAAGTGGAGTTTTCTGGACTATATGTTATTATTGTCTGGACACGAAATCGTGAAATTGCCGGTTGTAATCACGAGTTTTAATGGACGACTATGATTGCAACCGGCAATTTCACTACTATGTCTGTGTTTAAATCTAACATTTAATTTGATCACACAAAGCGCTTCGTGGTCGGACAGTATACAGTGCAGAAAACTCCACTGGTTGTAATCATAATCGTTCATTAAAACTCTTAATTACAACTTGGCATTTTCACTAGAACAATAAATCCTGATCTACAACCATAACTGAAGCCTTTTTTATCATCATTGTTATTCTCATTATTTTAGTAGCAGTGTTATTGTTATAACTGCTAATACCATCATAATTACTATCACTATCATTCTTGTTATCATCTTTGATACTTTCATCATCATCATCATCATCATCATCATCATCATCATCATCATCATCAGCATCATCATCATCATCAT
>JAUKPP010276705.1:0-10894 GCA_032273245.1 Phyllaplysia taylori | reverse complement strand
CCCCCCCCCCCCCCCCCCCCCCTCCTTCTTGTTCCCACAGTGAGCAGAGTTTACGTGAACAGAAAGAACTACGTCGGCAACGAGACACGCTATGACGTCACGATTATTTTGTCCTACCGGAACCGGGTGAGCCTGATGCAGAGAGAATTCATCTGGGTGGAAAGTCTCTGCAGATGTCCAAATCTCCGAGCTAAAAGGACGTACATCCTGATGGGCAAGATGAAGTCACACACCAATCGCGAAGCAAGGCTTATCATTGCTCCAGGCAGCTTCATCCGAGGCTTTTCTGTTGGTCAGGACCGGAAGTTTGTGCAGATGGCCCGGACCATGGATTGTACGAAATATTCTTGATATATTGGACGTATTTCCTTTTTCTTCACATAACATGGACACACAATGGTCTGGACTATGGATTAAGCAAAATATTTTGATCAGGCTCGACGTATTTGCTTTTTCTTCATCTGATGACGAGTAAAGGCTTGGACCATGAATTGGGATATGGCCCTTTTGATTTGACTTTGCTTTAATAAAGTTTTTTCTTTATAATCAATTTGCAATATACTTCAATATTAACTCCCGGTTATGACATCATCAAGTCAAAAGAACATGCATTAAGAATGGTTATGCTGGCATTTTATCACATTTTTGTGTAAACTTCGATTGTGAAAAAGCTTGCCCTTTCAGTCTTTAGACAAAAAAAAAAAAATTTTTTTTTTAATGTCAAATTATTTCCGAATTTTCTCGAGCAATGTATCTTCAAATTTGGAAAAAGAAGTGGGCTACTTTGACTCTTGTCGCCTTGGATTCTTTTTCCATTCACATATTGACTTTTTCCTTTTTAGAATAACTTTTCTGCACCAGATGTCTATTTACTTATACCATTTCGAATTTGGGAATTCGAAATAATTTCAAGCGCATTGCCAACCGACGTCCAGGACGCCATTTTTTTCTTACCAGTTGTTACGATATTCTCCGTACACAATATTTTAAGTCGAAAAACGATCTGGCTTGAACGTTATGTCTGGACTGTGTAGAAGTAGAAACACGCTAAGACGTCCTGTTGGTCTGAAGACTAGGATGCACGAAGCAAGTCAGCATGCAAGTCGGCATTTTTTCGACTTCCTCCGCCATTCCATAAAAGCGCAATTACGATACGTGAGTAATTTTCAACTTAACTCACCCCGCCACCACGTGATTTTGTGAGCTAATGTGAGTATTATCGATTATGGAATCGAACTCTTAGTAAAAAACAACAACTGCCGACTAGCTTCGCGCATGCCACTATAGAATAGACTAAATGCTCCAATCCATAAATGGTTGTACTGGCATTTGCTCACAAAATCATAATGTGCTGGAGGGGTGAGTTAAGCTGAAAATTACTCACGTATTGAATTTACTCTAATATGAAATGGAGAGTGTAGTCGAAAAGATTGTCGACAAGCTTCGTGCATCCCAGTGCTAGACTGGTATGCACGAACCAAGTCAATACTTGAAGAAAACTAAACACTGCACTCTATGGTCCGTCGTATTAGCAGTAGCTACACGTGCTCGTGGAATGAGGTCACAGCTGAAAATTACTCACATAGATCTACTGTACTTACGCTGCTATGGGCTTGAGCATTTAGTCAGGTCGAAGTGTTGACTTGGGTCATGATGAAATCACATCCTATTGATTTTTATACGAGTTAGGTATGTTATTATTACCTCTACATCAACCTTTCTTTTCTCCGTCTTCACATCGTTTCTTTGTACGTCTTTCTGTGTACTCCTGTACATATTTTGTCTCGTCGTCGTTGCGATGAATCCTAAATGCATTTCTTCACCTATCTGCTGAGCGTTTACATTAACCATTTATTCCAATAATGCAAACCCAGTGATTTTTAGTTCTTTCACTCTAATTTGTAAAACAGTCTTTATCCTAAACGACACAAAATATAGCACAAAATATTATCCTACTTAAAAATTCAAACGATGCAACGAAGTTGTAAAAGGTAAGAATGGATTATAGATGAAATGAACAAAGAATGACAGGGTGGTGAAATAAATGTTGAGAAAGGAAAAGCTTTAAATAGCTGTTGGTTTGAATGTTTTAAAGAGCTGGATAGCATCTCCCTAACTACAAACATTATTGCACCCATCTCTTTACTGCCAATTTTTTTATTTCTCGAATTATATAGATTAACTTGACCCTTTCTTGTCTTCGAATTGATGATCTCTTAAAGCTTGTACTATATGTTATCAAATGACACTCCGACATTATTCCTACACTACATGACTTTTTACCTGAATATTTGTACTTCGTAAACACGGCAATGGCTAAAGTTGAATAAAACCTTACCTAGTCATTGCCACTTTCAGAAAACCCATAAAAATGAGCCCAGTTAAAAGGAAAACAGGACATGCGAAGTCTTTGCCACGGAACAAAAGTTAACTTCAGTCACAAGACAAGCTAAGGAACTGACATCAGCAACATATTATCTGATGCCGTCACAGTCGAGCTGGCATTGTAGCCTCCGACCTGTCTTGTTTCAGCTCCAATTTTCTGGTATTTTGAATCAGCAATATATTCAGTAAACTAAATTCTGTAGACGTCAGTTTCAACAATGCACGCGTGGATAGCATACAAAAGAGACGCCCTGGTGTGCCTGGCAGCACTTTCTCTGCGTTTGAGCGAACAATGAAGCCTTTAAAGGACAAAATGTTTTATGTCGTTAAGAGCAACGTGGAGAATGTACACCTTCTCTGTCGACGTTAAGGCAAACATGTCATGTACTTATAAGTCAATGCATTTTGGAGACTGAAACAGCCAAAGTAATTATGTATCATAACTCCAGACAGTACAATCACAAGGCAAACTTGTTTCCGGAACTAAAAAATGAGTTGTGAGAAAATTATATAAAAAATTTCAATTATTTTTTACCCCTCATTTCCCTTTCAACAAAAATGTCTGGCAAGATAAAGTGAAAATGTCATGTAAACTGAGGGGTTTTGAGGTTGTTTTTTATCATTACATTGTGAAACTTATGAAACCAGATGGAACAGACGGACAACTTAAATTAACACCAATGTTTGTTCTGACTTTGTGCTTTATTTTCTGAACGAAGTTTGAGTAGTTTAAACACACTGAGAGACACAGGTAGTATCGGTTCAAGTCTTTATGATCAACAAGAACATAAATGCAGCACATTATGACGAGTCTATGAAAGACATCCGAGCTCTAGGGCTCAGAGAAAACATCAGAGATAATATATTATATATATAAAATTTTATGTATTAAAGATATTATCCTTTCACCAGCATATACTGACAAAATGCAATAAGAAATAGTTGTTTACAAATGGACATTGAAAGTATATTGACATTGAATGCATGAAATATAAAAATAACAACTATAATAAATACGCAATGAGAGCATGTGTTGTTTCTTTTACACCTGTTTCAGTACTCGTTCATAACCCTGTTATCTCATTATTTCTACTACTGTAAATCGTCAAAAGAATTCTATACTTAGCGTTGCTATTCTGATGCAGCGGACAGCGCCATTGGAATCACGCCAAGGGGGTTGGTTTTGTTTTGTTTGGTTACCAGTTTTACGTCCCCTGCAACACTGTAAGGTCAATTAAGAGACGGGCTACTTCGACCCTGCCTGTCAAGGCCAACCCAGGCTGAGAGTGGAAAAAATCAGCCACTGAAGATCATATTATTTATGAAACTTTAACTAATGTCCTTCGGCACAAGGAATAATCTTTGGTCTTTTAAAAAAATAATAAAATCCAGTGACCTACATTCTGAATCAGGAGGACAATATGGCAGAACGGTCAATTCTACAGATGAGTAGATGGTTATATGAATCTTGCAGCATTTTGGGATCGACCTAGATTTGTCTTTTTCTAGGTAAGCACATTTTGTGCCTCACCATTTGACCAGAATGTGTTTGTTTGCGATGAAATTTACAGTGTGTATCTAGAATTAACATTTTTTTAACCTGTATCAGTGGTCAATTAATTGATTCTGAAGTTTTCATTTGGAATGATCGAGTTTTAAACTCTGGTTCCTTTCCACATCAATCTAACGATATAAAAGCACACTCTCAGGAGTGCACAAGCACCAATGCTCAATTTGTTTCTCTATTCAAAATCAGCTAACATAAAATTACATTTGGATGAACCCCTCTGATGCAGGCTCCTCGGGATTTCTCAGGATTATATTTCGCATCTCTACAAAGAAGGGGACATGAGATGTGTGCATACATAAATCCCCTGTCCTCCCTTTTTCTGTTTTTTCCTTCTTGCCGCCCCCTGAACAGACTATTTTGATAATAGGGTAAGCAAGGCGACTTCAGCAAACACAGGGAAACAACACACTAGTTACTCCCCCCCCCCCTCTCCCCTTCCCACCTCCAAATGTTTGTCAAGCCACAACTGTGCTATAATCAGTTCTCCAAGTCTTGTAGATGTCACAGGTGGACTTGTAACAACGTCTGAGATGTCGTATAGTTAGTTAGGGCTAAAGTGGCGCCTTGTTGATACGAGCCTTCTACCGAAACTCGTACTCGGGTTAAGTGAAATGAGGAGCAACTGACGCGGGTCTCTGTAGTTTGAATTCGCGGCAGTAATCTAGTGGGATTAACCCCCCTGCCGGGGTGGACCAAAGCATTAAGGCAATGTTGTGGTCGTTCAACTTTGGGAAAGCCTGTTCTGCCTACAGGGATCAGGTCGAGTGGTCTTGGGGAATTGGTATGCTACGCTGTGAATTGTGGTGCGCGCCATTAGGTCAATGTGGAAGTTTGGAAAGGCTATGAAAAGAGAAATTACCTTCACGTAAAGAAGCTGGAACATTATGAGGATGATACTTTTCTAAAAGCGTAAAGTCTTCCAAAACTAAATTATAAACAATACAGAGGGGCTGGATCTTTTTTTAAATGTTCAAAATTCTAACAAAAGAGTCCTTTACCGACCGTACATGTCATATTATTTGGGGCAAGAACACCTAAAGGGAGAGTGACGCGACACAATATTTATACGCTAATAAGCCTACACCTGGAAAAGGGGGTCAATTTGTCCGGTTGAATGATTTGATTTATCGTCAAACCTTTGAAAGCTATAGTCCTTGTTAACTACAATTTGAACAGTAATGTGTTACAACCATGTCAAATCAGCTGAGAAAGAAAAACCATTCTTGAAAAATACCGCTCCGATTTGTTAAGTTTATGATTTTTGTTTCACACAGCTTCAAATCATGCTTAGTTAGATAAGCTCAATACCATCTTGACTTCATATCAGTGTGGAATTGTCTACTCAAGTGTCGTGTTTATCTATTGACTTAGTATATTTGTCATTGAGAAATATAAGCCTTATAGGGCTAAAGCATGCAGCTCTAACTTTGAATAAACCCGAAGTCTAAACAGAAATAATTCCTGGCGACAGCGTGCATCCAGATAAGTGGCTTGAACATAAAAATCCCAACCACTTTTCTTGCCCTCTCTGAGGGTTAGAAGGACGACAATAAACGAGACGAGAGGATTGAATGGCACGATGCTTATAATGTTGCCTAAGCACTCAGCATCCATGCGAACATTAGAACCAAGATGCAACGCATGGCTTGTTTAATGGTAGCAAGTCAGGGGATAGAGTTTTGAATTATTCGTCTTGTATTACTTTGCAATAGGAGGGGGCGGCGGTGTACGAGTCTTAACATCTAACTATGGTGGCATGTACCGCTGGGCTGTTGTGCTTATGTCAGGTTCTGTACGAGCCTGAACAATGACGAAAACATTTATTTCGCATTAGAGCAAGCCCAAAACACTATGGGTGGCAGACATATAATAGGAGACTAGTCAAGTCATAAAGAGTTCTTTGTCGTTTTGAAAATAAATATTGAACGAGACTTTGCAAGAGAAAGAATAAGAAACACAAGAATGAATTGGTGGGAGGGGGAGGGTGATGATATACACGAGGAAAAAGGGAGAAATAGGAAGATAGAGGCACAGGGAGGAGCGGAAGAAAATGTGAAAGAGGGAAAGGCAGGCAGGGTAGGGGACGAAGGAAGGAAGAGAGAGGAGAGAGAAAGAGAGAAAGAAACAGAGAGAAAGAGAGAGACTCAGCGGAAGAAAATGTGAAAGAGGGAAAGGCAGGCAGGGTAGGGGACGAAGGAAGGAAGAGAGAGGAGAGAGAAAGAGAGAAAGAAACAGAGAGAAAGAGAGAGACTCAGAGAGAGAGAGAGAGAGAGAGAGAGGGGGGGGGGGGGGCCAGAGTGTTTTCCCTAAGGGAAGTAATCTCTTATTTCGCTAGAACGATTCGGTTGTGTAACCTAAAGCATTGAAATTCACTCTAAAAAAATCTGATCGAGTGTCTTGAAATATGATTATCTAGCTTGTATCGATTGTAATAGAAAGGTTACAATTAATCTATGAATATGACATCAGTATGAACATTCAACAAGCTATACACACAAGCAATCTACACACTTAAGCTTGACCTATTGCTTGAGTATTGGAAACATCTTAACAAGTAGAAACAAATGCATAGATTTCCAACGCCTACCTACACACACACACACACACACACACACATACACACACACACACACACGCGCGCGCGCGCACACACGCGCACACACACACACACATAAACACACACATATATTTCCACAAATATTTACACACATATTTACACACATAAACATTTAATACACACACACACATACACACACACACACACGCACACACACGCACACACACACACACACACACACACATACAACGTTAGACGTATACCTCCACAATGCATACAAACACACAAAAGATGCCACGCAAAGCTCCACCTTTCAGAATGCTTCCCTGCACACCACAGTGAAAATAAGGCAGGGAAAAATGTACAAGTCAACCTATAGCACTCTACAGATTGTCTGTCACGTTCTGTGATTAAGACACTTGCGCTGCTGCTGGTAATGTAAAAGGGCGAAAAGTCTTTATATCTTTTTAATATTTAGTAACTTTCAATCATTATCAACACTAAAGCTTTTCCTCGATTAGTAGGCTAAGAGATAGATAAAAAAAAACAAAAAACCAATAAATAAATTTAAATTAAAAAAAAAATAAACTCCATTATGAGATATGTTGTCACGACTCGAATATTCGGACACTATGGTTAAAACAGCCAAAATGATCGGATTCTCTATAGATAAGCAACTGAGAACCGATCACCTTGGTTTAGAAATATTGGGCCTTGGCTGTATTTCAGTTTATCCAGAAATGCTGGAAATCTTATTGCTGTAACGAAATGGTGATATAAAGTTAGAATTAAAGAGCATCCCTTATCCTTCTCATAGTTATCTTGTCTTTCTTTATTCTTAGAAAAGATCATGATTGTTGATAGGGCTCTTTGCGACACATTCAGCTGACACACTTATACTAAGATTTTGTGGTGGAATCGTTAGGTTCTTCGCAATTCACGCAGAAGACACGAGTTAGATTCCAACGTGGGGACGAAAATCTGCGTATTTCTGCTATGAGTCGTCCCTCTCAACCAAGGTTTGCCCTGACAGGCAGTGTCGAAGATGCTAGCTCTTTAAGACCTACAGTGTCGCAAAAGGTGTAAAACTAAGAACCAAAATCAAAACTCACATTTTTTCTTTTCTTTTTTTGTCCGATCCAGCGTATTTTTTAACTGGATCCTTTCAGCCTAAATACGTACACAAAATTCTTACACAATTTTACACAAAAAAATCACGCACATAATACACACACAGACTACATCAACAAAATCCGCACTAAAAAATACACTCGCACTTTACATAAAATATGTACTTCAATGATATTAATGTTAAATACAGCGTTGAAAGCAATTAAAAGCAAATTACTTTCTCTCCTTGTGTCAGAACATCACATTCACAAACTGAAGTAATCTCCGTTTTCTGCCTGCAGCTCCTGTCAATGACAGCTTTGCTATGGCTTTGAAAGATCAAGTCACAGCACGCCGTGCACCTTAAAACACCAACGTCATACTTCGTCAAACTCGAGCATCTGTAAATGGCAACTTTCAAGGAGGAGCAAAAGACGGATTTCCACACAATGGCGTCCTGAATACAAGCTACCTGGTTTCTTCATGTGTTTAGATTTTCATTGCCAGTTGAGTTGTCCCTATCACTAAAAATAACGTACCGGGTACTTCCGCTAGCAAAATCAAGGGTTTTTCCGTTTTTGAAGGGGGGAAACTGCTGCCTCCACGCATTACAAGCATATTGTGTGTACTGAGAAAAAACAACCGCAGTAGATGGTGCTCAAAACATGTCCCAACGTGTCGTTCTGTGCACCATGTTCTGCTGTTTCTCTCGGTAGACAATACGCATTGAGGCAGCAGTCTTGCCCCCTTCTAAAATAAAAATATCCCTGGGGTTTTTTTTGCAAGCGGAAACATCTAGTACGAGAAGGAATATTAGATTGTTCCGGTACCTTTTCAAAACGTGTCAATAATTCTTTGCTTTTGAAAAAAAATCAAGTACAATATTATCCCCTTTCGACATACTTGACGGTGCTGAAATAGGAGATTGTGCCCCTGTAACGCTGTAATGCCATGCAAGAAGCGTGCTACTTCGACCCTACAGGTCAAGACCAACCCGGGCTGAATCCAGGGTCAATAGGGTAAGCAGCAAGAAGACAAAGTTCTAATAATCGGCAGACAAAATTGCAGAGAAAGAGGGGGATCTCTCCATCCTACCCCGAAAAGGGCCGAACACTACCCATCCCTAGGGTATTTTCATCGATAAAGCTCAGCTCTTTCTCTCAAAAGTAGGAGCAAAAGGTTTCACCATTTTGGCAGAAAGACTGAGATGCTTGAACAGAAATGCTTCCCAATGCGGGATTGGAATTCTCATCTGCATGAAAGGCAAAGCCCCCCTCCCCCTTACCACTTCACCACGGGTGCCCATTATTTCTCACATAAGCCAATGGCCTATTGAAATTAAATGAAGCTGTCTATGGCATATGCGGGGGACACTTTGACTATGTGGGTCTACGATGGATGAATCATATAGATCGTAGCCTGGATGAGCTAAGTATTAGCCTTTGTCTCCGATCTTAGTGTCTAACTGCCATTATTTGGTGTAAAATAAATTGTGATGTTCAGTAAAATATCCAGCAGTAGAACGCAACATCCAGATCCGGTTGAGGAAGGGGGAGCAAAATACCCGTATTTTCATCACAGTCATAACAAAGCAGAAGTCACTTGGCGATCCTTTGAACCTCTGTAGAGGGCGACACCAAGATGGCACATCTCCGGCCGTCTTTTCATCTGTTGATCCCAAGCGATGAGAGAATTACACGGATGTTGGGATTGAGAGTCCGATAGCGGTTCTTTATCTTTGGTTCGGGGAAACACGTATCCCAGTCCACACTTGGGCAATGGCGTAGATAAGCTTTGTCAGAGGACATTTTATATCTGAAAAGAGAATAGTAAAGATTGTATTACAACGATTTTTTATTGACTGACACATTATTCTCAGCTTGCTGCAGTGTCTAAAGACTTTCTTCAACGCACATGACAGAAAAAAAATCCCCAAACAAACAAGCAAAGTCATATCACATGAAGACCTCTATTGCAGAGGCTGACTGTAAGGAGTTGGAGGGGGGGGGGGGGGGCGTTGTCGAAATGACTAAATATAACAAACATGTTATTTAGAAATTACAACAGCTTGAAGAATCAGCTCTTGCTCAGCATCTGATCTGTTGACTGGAAATAAAGGAACGATATAATATGTAGACATAAGTGATTGAAGCCATTCGTTTTGCCTAGAATCAAGAACCAGAAGTGCCATAAACATCATTTGTTAATTAATAGTGTACGCATTGTTTTTATGCAGTGACTAATAGCCCTTGCTGATTCGTGATCGCAATGTAGCAATGTAAATAGATATTATGGAAGATAAAAAGTTGCAGGGGCTTGTAGTTTAGCAGAAAATGCATTCAACACTTCAAAATAATCGGTTTTTCTCTATCCCTTGCTTCTATTTATTCTTTGCTCGAGCTCATAAGATCCCTTTCTCTAACCCATGTAAAAACCCTTCCTCCAAACTACCCAACCCATAATACCCCCTCCTTCCATCACCTCATCCCTCCAACCCTCCCCCCCCCCCTTCCTCCCCTTACCCTCAACCTCCTTCCGGCCCATACTACCCTCCCCTTTCTAACCTCACAGAGAAATAAGATACAAGTGCAACAGAAACAAACAGGAAGAGACTTTGTCCCAAACCACACAATCAACCTGCGTGAAATTGGACCCTGCTCAATGAAGCATTAACACGCGCCAGGCAAGTCCGAAGGGATGTTTGAAAAAATAACACTGCGATCTGTTGGGCGATACCAAGTTGTACCACAACACGAGGCCCTCACCGTCACCCAACTGTCAGTGGCTTTCCTATTCAACCATGCTTTTGTTAGTGTCGGGAGATCTGCAAGCAAGATAACCCCGAGAGTCCAGTAACTGCCAAGCCCGGGGGGGTTCCGCTCGGCTACAACTGACCAGAATGTAATGACTTAGTGGACGCGATCGGAATCACCCTGTAATTTGGCGAGGCGTCAGGGACGAATAATAATACCCATAATTTTACCAGTGGGTGAATAGATCTACTTCTCTCGGTGTAAAATGTTCCACTTGGAGCTTTGCCCTGTATTATGACTTCAGAAGTTACTTCAAGTGCGAAATATTATGTATAGTCATGATATGCGGGAAGCAATGTACCGTAAGGAATTATAGTAGTGCTTTATATACTGGGAAAAGGTAATTGAGCTCGAAGATATTTGAATCTATCTATCTATCTATTCATCTATCTATCTATCTGTCTGTCTGTCTGTCTGTCTGTCTGTCTGTCTGTCTGTCTGTCTGTCTGTCTGTCTGTC
>JAUKPP010276694.1:0-10894 GCA_032273245.1 Phyllaplysia taylori | reverse complement strand
GGGGATAAACATGATTGATCCCGTGTTCATCACTTTCCTTCCAATCCTCTGTATCTGTATCATGAAGATCCAATCTTTGTCTCATTAAAAAGGTTGCAGATAAGCTATCTGCCTTTGCCATGTCACTCTATGAATGCTGACCCAGAGTGACCCAAACACAGTAGATACTTAAGTCTTATAGAGGAACTGTCACAAAACAACATAGCATGGACAGTAGAACCCGCATATCTTGACAGCTTTTCACTCAACATTCGGCATTAGTCAACACACTTTCTTTGCTATATCAACATCCCTTAATTCTACTTTCTCTTTACTCGAGGTGATTTCAATAGTCCCAGCAATGCCGACTTATGCGGGTTCTACCGTAGCAGGTAAGTTACTAATGGAAAGATTAGTTAAACAATATGAAAAAGATCTGTGGCCTGCCTTGGAATGAGGCACGAAAATGTTTTGAAATTACCACATAATTGAAAATAGGAACTCAATAGGCCTATACTTTCATCTTCCCTTCCCTGATAATCAGCCTCAAAATAATCATTATTATACGTGTACATAACTAAAAAAAAAAAAAAGCTAGAAATATCGTATGCAGTGATGTGGAATAATATTCTTTCAGTCTTATTAAAAAAATCACAAACCACACGCCAAAAGTGATTGATCCTTTAGTTAGGCTGTCAGGTGAAGAGCTCACACTAAATGTTTTAGGTGAAACTGACCATGGTTTATGTGTGGGTCAGTAATGAAAGACAAATCTGGAAGAAAATATTACCACTCCATAAAAACAAGAAAAACACAAGGATACAAACTCAATCCCCCAAAATCCACTGAACTTTTGCAATGTTGCCAAGTAGTATTGTCAATTTCATGATCTCAGAAAACAACAATAAGCAAAGCAAATAATACTTCTTGAAATTATACAAAAGTAAGTAAGCCTTGAGGAAGGCATACAGAGCCATACAAATTTACAAATTTCAGTAAAGTTAGAAAAAAATCAACATCCCAGGAAAAGCCCTTTATATCTCTACAACAACATCAACAAAAATATAGAAGTAGGAGAAATATGGTAGTCAAGCTCTTGAAAACCGAAGTAAAACTTGTCATAACATGTCACACGCTAGGTCCAGGGGATACACATGGAAAAACTCAGTTAACTGTTCCATAAAAATCAGGACACTTCAATTCAAAACTTCTGTTTTTCAGGATTACTCTGCTATAGGAAATCAGTGTGAAATTTACAACTCAATAGATTGAAGCTATATACACAGTTGGCCCACTAAATTGTGACATTTGAATTAAATAATACAGAAACTAAATCAAACTGCAGCCTAGAATTCGCTGGGTAAGCAAAAAACTCACAGGTATTATTGCAGAGGGGCGAACTCTCCACTATTATTATTGGCAGCATTCGCCTCTTTGCAAAAACAACCAGCAAACCCTCTCAAGCTTTTCAGATCAACCCAACACTAAGCATCACAGAGGGAAAAAAAAAAAATCAACATTTAGTCAAAAGTTCAATGAAATGTCACCAATTATGCTTGTTTCCTCTTATCCAATCTTCAAACAAATTTTAACATTTAATAATGCACAAAATGGCCACGAATGAGAGTCTGCACTTCCCAGAATAAAATTGCAAAAATAAGAACAAGAATGATCAATGATAAATAATGATTTAACAGGTTTCAGGTTTACCAAATTATGACACAGTGTGAATACAAAATTAAAAAAAATATATCTGGGACCAAAGTACAATCTA
Organism: Phyllaplysia taylori; assembly: GCA_032273245.1. Lineage (NCBI taxonomy): Eukaryota > Metazoa > Mollusca > Gastropoda > Aplysiida > Aplysiidae > Phyllaplysia > Phyllaplysia taylori. Next base: position 9,141 of record JAUKPP010276694.1, on the reverse strand, counting down.
CATGACCTGACCCTGTGAAAACCAGTCTTGCCACTATGAAGACAGAGTATGTCCCAGTGCTTGTGTGCAGTGTAAGCAGCACAAACACACAAGCCAGAATTGTGACCATTGATGAAAGCTGGCACGTCATAAAATGAGCGGGTTGTGATCATGAAGGCTTGTTTGTTTTATCCTCTGTCTCAATGAATGAAATATGTGATGCAACTCCATGCACCCGGGGGCTCGCCAAAACAAGGGAAACAAAGAGTTACTGACATTTTTCTGGGGGTCAGACAATTATTAAACAGACTGCTTTTTTTGCCAGCAACTTCTTATCCACTTAAAAACATTCAAAGTTGTTAGAGAAAAAAAAGTACAATCTGGTAAGTAACCTAATGCTAATGGGCATTTTCTCGTATATTTCTTATTGACAGTGGGTAACATTGACTTAATTGAAATCGCAAATATCTTGATTTCTAATCTATTGAAGATGAATCAATGATTTCTTCACCACCAACAAGAGAAGTGTACAAGGTTGGATGTGATAAGAAAAACATCATACTACATGTATTATGCCCAAATAGTGATGAGCACCTGATTTCATAGTATCTCAACATAAATATGAATTTGGATTGCATGAATTCTTGGAAATAATTTTCAGATCAAATGGTGAGCTGTCTTTCAACAACGACCCATGGGTCTTTCAAATGAGTTGCAGAGGCCTTCAGTTCAAGTAATAGATATCAACTAAAATTGTGGCCATCTGCACAAAATTTTGAAAGAAAGATAGAGACTGATAAAGAGATGTTTGCAATACGCTACTCTTACAGAAGAAAAATCATGGGCGATGATGAAACTGATGAAGAAATCAACAACTCACTGACAAACCAACGTGCGAGGATCCAAAGTCACACAGCTTAGTCAAAAAACAAACCCAAATACTTATACATGTGAAATAAAATATAAAAACAGCTATTTTTACATTACAGTAGAGAAATATGAGGAGCTCTAATAGTATAAAGCAGTGATGAAAGGTGTCTCTCTCTAGGCTGGTTGAAATCAATCTTAAATTACTTTTAGAGAACTACAAATAAAAATGTAAAAACTTTTCTGCCACAAGGGTCTGTATGACACCTGTAAGTTCACAGGTCTCCCAGACCCAAAAAACAAAAGAAAAGAATTAAAATTGCATTTTCGTGCAATCTGATCATTCCCACAAGTTAATAAAGTTGACCAACCCCAACAAAAGAACAAGTTTTTCATGATGTCTAGAGTTGTGTCCTTTCCATGCAGAAAAAGACAAGGACGAAATTACAGTAGAAACACTAGTGAAACTATTCTCTATCTCTCTACCTCTAACCTTTCATTCTACCCATAGGAATGAATTCTGTTGTACAGTATATGGAACTCAACTATTCACTGGAATTTATATACACTGTAGTTTGCACAATGCTTTTGCACTCCTGGTCATTGAAACCTGATCAGGTAAGGTTGGTTGTTGATTTTTACGCCTTTTACAACAGGTAACATTTCAAACTCAGATAATCCTTTAGGAAATTTTTTAAAGTGTTTCCATTAAGTGTAAATCATCCACTAAAATTTTTTTAAAAACCTGACAAAAAAAGTTAGAAAATCGACTTATCTTGGCTTTAAGGACAGTCTTAAGAGCAACATTTGTGAGGGGAGAAGGTGAGGTCTAATCCTCCTTTTGCGTTCAGAATTCAATGACACACACAATTAGAGTAATGGAATGCAAACTCAGAAATAAAAAAACTGACATACAAACATCAAAGCATGTCAATACTACTCTAAATAAAAAAAATGAAAGCATGTTTTCTTGTACCACTCAGACCAGGCCTGTCAACACTTAATACTAAGATCATTACAAAATCTCTTGCGTTGAATAAGAAATACAACTATATTATTCAAAGTCGTTCCGTTACCATGAACATTCACAGAAAAGTTCCAAGCTCCTTTCAATTTGTTGACTGTTTTGCATAAAGACGAATAATAGAAAGATTGTAGTGGAGAATTTGTCTGTTTGCACAACAACCAGTTTGAACCAGTGAATTTCTTCCAAGAAAAATGTTTTACCCCACAAGCTGTTAGAATGTAGGCCCATCAAACCAGTGATATATATTTTTTTAAGCAATAACTTTTTCTCAACAACTTTACATCCTCCAGGAACAAAACCTCTCAACATTGACTATTTAGAAGACAGAATCCTCAAAAGCCTCAATTTGACTGCATGTGCGTAAATCTGGATAATTCAGGGACCACCAGAATGATTGACAGGCCTTCAATAATGTAATACAACTAGTCCACAAATCTAGCCAGGGTATTATACTAATGCATGTGAATCACTCAATATAGTAGCTGACATTATTAAAAACAGGCAGACACAAAAGGTGAACATTTTATAAATCATTCAAATAGCAAGGACAAAGAGCAATTTATTTACCAACCCAGGCACCTGTTCATCTCACACTAAGCTCAATTAATATATTTCACAAGAATAATCATCATCTTCTTTTGATGTGCTGCGTACAGCTTTTACAATCGCCTGTGCTGTACACAGATCTTTAGGAAAAGAGGTGAAAATTATGAAACTCTTTACGATGCTCATTCATTCAATAACATTCAAATATAGAATTCAATATATCCGCAGGGCTTTAAAATGGTAACAAACACTAATTTGTACATAAAACAAGTATTCAACTTTATGGGGTGAGGATGAAGAATGCAAAATTGCTGGACTGATAAACATTATGCACAAAATATTCCACCATCATGCTAGTTGCAAATACCAACTTTCCCCAATAGGAAATAATGGGACCAGAAAATTTTTGGAATGGGTTGGGTCTATTTGCCAAAACAAATCAAATAGTCATGCCCAGAGATCCAATACAACCATAAAAAATACCAAGGATGGCATATGTTGACACTGATACTAGGGCCAAAACATGAAGATAAAAATCCAGCAAATTTCTCGAAGGTGATTTCATGTGACACATAACTCCTTTTGAAAAAGAGTGAGAACTTGTTCCAGTTGCTTTATATTTCTTGAGATACTGAACTTTACAATAGCATGATACTTATAAAATGACCTAAGGATAATCTTAAAAAATTCTAAATCATTCAAGTCCCAAAAGGTAGAAAAATTATGAAATTTCTAGAGACTAAAACCTTCTTCTAAATGTCCCTGCTATATTTAAGTCACAGCAAGACAAGCCAACAGTAGCAGCATATGAAACGAACATTCATTACGTAGACTATTGTGAACTGTTTTCACTGGGAAAAAAATTGCAGTCATGAAATGATGCAGAGTGATGAAAACACGGAAACATGACACTACTCTATATGTTTTCTCCAGCATGTACATAAAGGTGCAAAAGTTTCTGACAATCATTTTCTGGTTAATCAGTCATAAGTTATGAATCTCAATCAGCATCCACCAACGAGCTCAGTTTTGTCATTTCAGAAAACATTAACTCATATATAGCAAAAATTTTAGAACTGCCAGCAATTCAGTAATGCACTCTCAAAATAATCATGAAACAGAAATCAGACCAAAGAATCATGATATACATTTATAAACAAAGCAAATTTCTGACAGGGTCGGAATAACAAGCATGAGAACGCAAGCTGAAAAACATTATTACCATCATACGAGGAATTAAATATGCAAGCAACACACTTGGCTCCTCCTCTTACACAGACGGTCTATCACTCAGTCTGCAAGGACCATGTTTGAGTTCTTGTTTGGCATATCATTTTTGTCTCCCATAGCTATCCCAACTGAAATAGGAGACTTGATCTGAATGTCACTTCTGAGAAATTGTGGACAACCATTCCAACGTTTTTCATCCAAGTTTGCGCAACGCTATCAACAGTTCCGACTCTAGGCGTTCAACATATCAATTTCCAGAAAAATTATGCCAAAATTTCTAAAAAGCATCTGACAAAGTTTTCTGTCATTTTGATGACAGCTTCAAGTGTCCACTGCACTATCCCTTGTTGGAGAAGGACAATAATAAGGAGCTGGGACAGATGAAAGTCAAACCTAAGTAACATCCCTATATTATGAACAGTGTAACATATTGCTAATTGTGAAAGAAGGCAAACTTGTTTGAAAATCAAAACACTCCTGGTAATGCAAACTGCTTCGATTTGTAGAGCAAAGATAAAATTAAATAAACCCAAACGTTACCATGGTATGGATTAATTGCAATTATTTGTGCAGATACTTATTCTACACCCTCGCGTACAATCAAAAGTAAAAATGTCAATTTAGTACTGGAGATTATTAAACAAAAATCAAGAAGACAGACAGAAAAGAAAAAACTTACTTTCGAAAGAAGCACCTGCCAGCAGTAACCTCCAGCTGAAGTCAGTAGTAGTAAAAAATTTTACTGGGTATTTTGTATCAGGGGAGTGTTGTGAACCACATGGAGACACATCTATATATATCTGCATGCAAGAGTCTCGTCTCACAAAAACAACCTCCCTTTGAAAAAAAAGTAGACAAATAAAAGTTTAGTTGTATCCGCACCCTACGTTTTATTATTGCACTGCCTGGTCAAGAAAAGATTGTTTTAAATTGTGCCCAATGGTCAATATGATTATGAATTGTGATTTGCATTGCATAGCCACCTGTCAGCCAAAAATGTTTTTAGAGGAACACTGAAAGTGTCAAAGAAATCCTTGCCCTAGAAGGATTATAAAATTATTTAAAAAATCCACATTGTGGTGTAAAAAATTTACCCTGGCTATGGATACTATAGGGATAACAATGAAAGGAGGAATCTTTGAGTTCCAGGAATCAGGGATCTGAGTACTTCTATTGTCAGGTGGTATTCCATTAAAGCGAAAGCAAACCCGACAGGGAATGACAATAATGTACAAAGTAATCGTTTTGTTTTTAAGTTTGCTAAAGAGGAACTCGCTGCAAGCTGTCCCTTCAGAGGAAACACCCAGACAAAGGCCCAATAAATACAGTAAAGATTGCATACTATCAGATGTTGAAGCCTCCAAGTTTCCATCAACTCCAGTTTGACTTCTTCACTTCATTGGTCCCCCCTTACAACAAAATAGTTTACAATGAATATCAAACTCACATTAGAAGACTACAACATATCTAAAGTCTCTACAAGTATGTGTCAAGTTTACACAACAAGAACAAATAATACAATTAGGCTACCCATCACCAACAACAAGACCTCCATCTTTATCACACTTTTGCTGAAAGTTTGGGGGAAGGGATGGGATGAGGTTTGTCTCCTGAAAACGTGTTCAACTGTAGCTACTGCACAGCACAAAATAGTGCAATTTATGAGCTCAGGTAAGCAAAACTAGAAGAAGTTACCCATGGTTACTAAAGAAATACTCATATTCAAACATTTAATTTGATAATTTTGCAAACTCAATACAACAACAGAAATGCTATTTCATTGAAATTTTCACTTCTAGAGTTAAATTGCCCGAACAATGAAAAAGAAATAATTTAGATAGCGTCATATAATGCAAACAATGTATCTTTTTAGACAAGTAGCTAGCAATAATAGTGTTGCAATGACATTACAGTAGTATCGATATTACCAACAAGGTAAACTTTCAGCTACAGCAAAAACCATCAAAAGTCTGAAGACATCACTGGGATAGAAGAATCATAATCTCAACAAAAGGAGGCAACAGGAAAACATCTGAGACTCTTATCCGATGTTTCGGTGGGATTGGCCATTCCAGGAATGAAAAAGTGATAAGTCACTTTCCCAGGAGATTTATGCAAACATTGTGTAACCCCCAAGAGAAGGGTTAGCACACAGTGTAAGTTAGAAGTAATTATTCATTCAAAGCGGCTCCAGCTTCTTCTGCTGTTTCAGCCTACATACTTGATACGGTGTAGAAGAACCTGAGCATCCTATATTTCAAGAGTTATATTATTAAGTGCCCATAAAAAAAAGAGCTATTTCCCTGCCAAACAAAGATTGAACAAACAAAACAAACTTGAAGATTAAAAATTGAATTATGGCTGTTTGCATTCTAATGAAATGATTGAAAAGAGACACTTATTTTTTATTTAAATAGCTTGTTATCTTCTCGAGCTTAAATCTACACTTGGAAGAGAGAGGAGGAGGTTAAGATAATAGTTCATTCTGATAGAAAAAACAAAACAACTCTAATCAGGAACAAATAAAGAAAACAGAAATGTTAAAATGCACAGTTAAGCATGAATATCTTAAACTCGAAGGTATTGAATAATGTGTCCAAGATCTCCCCACTTTGAGATTTCTGAAAGAGCATTTCATTGAGAAATGGAAACAAGTTGATACCACAGATACTCAAGCAATACACTACACGGCAAATCCACATACTTATACTCAAATCCACACAAATAAAAAACATACAGGCACACAAACTAATGTCACAAACACATTCAATGCTTTCTACAATGCACACACATACAGTAGCATAGGCGAACACATTTCAGAGCGCACACACGACAGCACATAATGATTTAGTGCATATCCAGTAGGCCTTCAAGTTTATGCCTGCAAACAATTCACATGGTGCCATCTTGTGTCAAAAGTGACTTAAATCACCTATGATTGTGCGCATTTCCATGAAGCACCTGTACAGTGAAGCCCACTAAAAACCAAGGTCCAATCACCTCTTGAAAATTTCGACAGCAACTGGCAGTTTCAGGCTTGCATGGTCGTGTATGCTTGGATGTACACAGTTAAGTCAGAAAAAATTTCGGTCAGCAGAGAGATATCTATGCCACATTACAAGGTAATCCTAAACACTGTTTGAGATATGGCGTGTTCAAGGTAGAGAAAACAAGACATAAAGCTTCCTCCATATTCATGAAGTTTTGGGTGTCGAAGTTATCCGTGCTCTATTGCATTATTTTTACTATCGCGTTAATGCACTGGTGGGCGACATATTTATCCTGTTGATGGACAACAGCAGATCCCTTTCCTTGCTCAAATGACTGCCATTCACATCATGCCATCAAAAGTGACAAATAATATCACACAGCTGGTCAAAACAATGCCCGTCATATTCTCTTCTCAAATTGTTGATTTCCTTTGACCAATCGCTAGGACAGGGCAAAAACTTTTTCACCTGTCGCAACCAGAAGAGCAGAACGACTGTCCACAGCAAACAAAACTCACACCATTTTTCAGAAACTAATTGAACACCTCAAGTAAAATCAAGTAAAAAGCAAACAAACTCCGATATTAACTGACAACTGAACAATAAAAAATTAGGTGAGGCAGACCCAAAGGAGTAAAAACAAAGTAAAAAGGAAATATGCACACCAACAACAGCAACAATGAATGAAATATTATGAAAAGGACTTTTAATGTTACTCGTGAGATGAGATTTGCCTCTGATGACTGGAGGATGGAAACAGATGTAATCAGATTAAGCTACTGAAAAAACAAAAGATTGGAATTTATAGCTTTAACTCAACCACTCTTATTACATTTTTTCAAATCTTTTATAATAAACCACAATAATTTCTTGCTAGTTCTTGAATCAGTTGTGTTTTCGTCTAAACATTTCTCATTAACAGTTTTAAGCGAATCAAGGCTGTGGCCAAGCCATGCATGATGGAGAATACAAAATTAAATTCTTTATTATACCTAACAGCTAGTACTCCATTTGCAAGCATCATAGAGCTTTCAACCATAGCCATTAATCACTGAAGAATAGCTCAATGACGATGCATGATTTACTTCAGTTGAGCAAAGGCCATGAAAGAAGCCAAAATCTTCTCTTCACGGCAAAAAAAAAAAAAAAAAAAAAAAAAAAATCAAATGGGAATTCAAATTATCAAACAAATTTTGAGGACAAAATTGTCTAAAATCCTAAAAGATTGTGAATGTTGACAAGTATATTTCAAAGAAATGTGTAAAATTCCTCTGAAAGAAAGAATGAAAATTGCATACAGAGTACAACTGAAAAAAGAAAAGAAAAATTCAAACATATCTGCATAAACCTAAAAGGAAACCTAGCATTATGCTGCAAGGCTAGCAAGTGTAATGTGAGTTATAAAGCTATTGACAAAAGAGTGCCAGAGAAGCCGTATATATACACATTACTACTGACACAATTGCAATCTTCATTATATATGCTTGTCTTGACTCCCCTCTCACATCCTTCTGAATTCACACAGCAGTCAACACACACGGGGAGTCCAGTGAATTCACAGCATTCCTCCCTCTACGGCTTGGAATCACAGTATGAGCGCATCGCGTATGTGCACAGATACTCAGGAGACTGCTGCATCCACCGCATATATGCGTGAATTCTCCAATCTGTACATATGTACAACATCAACCAAGACCAAAAACAATTGGCTTGAGCTGATGAAAGTTCAGTCTTTATCACGAAAAAGCACAGATGTAGAGGGGGAGTGATGTTTTTCTTATCTCTTGTTTCCTCCTGTAGCTAGTGCTGGGACTAGTCGGAGGGATGCTCCGGGCAGGATCGGTTCACTTCAAACCATTTGTCAATGCATCTGGAGTAAGGGAAAAAAAACAACCCAATAAAGCCATGAATGTTTAAGCTCTTTGTGCAATGTCTCTTAAGCAGAAAAAAAGGTATTCTCAGACTAGAGGGAGAAAGAGAGAGAGAGAGAGAGAGAAAAAGTGGGTTGAGAAATTCTTCAAGGAAAAAAGAAACAACCAACACTGATAACCATTATACCAAAATGCAGAAGAAGGCTTATTTTTAACTATTTTGAGCTAAACAATGATACTTTCAAAATTAAGGAAGACCTTCTAGATGTCCATTTACAAGAGAATTTTATTTCTTTGAATAGAATCTTGTGAGAACAACCACTGGGTTCACATCCAAGTTGAAAAAAAACAACTGGTTCTGCTTACTTCCCAAAAGTCTTAATCTCCAAATCAGGGGGTGACAGATGTTGACATTATTTCAGTCAAGTTATGCAAATTTGTTTGGTAAATACCCAAGGTAGCAATATGCATAAAAGTGGATCCCCCCCCCCCCCTTCCCCTGACAATTTTGTAAGGAAAAAAACAACAAAGAATCCACAAAATAAGTCTCTTCTTTTTCCTCACATGACAATTTTGTGCTAAAAAAAGAAAAAAACAATAAAAAAAAAAAGAAAGAACCTAAACCTCCTTA
>JAUKPP010276693.1:0-20844 GCA_032273245.1 Phyllaplysia taylori | reverse complement strand
TTGAGAAAACTGTGAGGATTGAAACCCCTTGTTGTCGGATTTCGAGGCGAGCTACTTCAACCCTAACTGTCAGCAGGGTTCAAAACGGATCAGTAAAAAATTTACTGAACTTTTCGCGGGCTATACAGATTTGGAAAAATATACAAATTCAATTGTAGATTAATACGTCAGGTCCCACTTACGGAAAATGACCGAGCAAATAAAAATTACTGATATAAGTAAATTTACCTAAAATTTCCAGCCTGTATCAAATTGAGAGGAACAAAGCATGCCAGCAAAGAGAAAGAGATGCTCATCTAAAGTGTAGATGGAACTCCCATCCCCCGCGTGATCGACAAAGAGCCTAACGGTTCCACCACAGATATCAGTCACAAGAACCGAATGCAGCATTGTACAGCTCTAAATCTGCTGCACAAACCGCTCTTACTCTTACATTCTGTAAACACGTTTTTTTCCGCGTGGTTTTACTTTCACATTTTTTTGCAAATTTGAAAAAAAAATTGTGAAAATAACGATCACGCTAAATTTTTCCTTCTTCTTTCTTGCCTTGCTATGATCATATTTTCTTGCTGGTAGCTAAGAAATTTGCAAAACTTAAAACCTCGCAATAATGGTTTGTATCAATTTTGCAAAAAAGTCCACGTGAAATAAACATGTTTACAGTACTCAAAGATTGAAAACATTTAAAGATGCTAACAGAAAAGAAAAAGGATACAAGAGGAAGGTAAAAGGTTTCATAGGTAAAATGACAACATGATAACACAGAAGTAACCCTGATAACAACTTACTACAGTTCTCCACAAGTTGACGTTTGGTCTTATTACAAAACGTGATCAATAACAGGAAAAGTTGATAAAATGATAGACAATGTGTAGTGAAAAGTTTCAAATCTCACAACTCCAAACTTGCTGCCAAAGACCAACTTGCCCTGTGTACCCCCTGAATACTAATCAACAACTTTAAAGATCTACACGTCAGTTTTCTGAAACTAGCACACTCCAAACATAATTATAAGCAGTACTGCTAATACATATCTTCGATACTATAACTTTGCTTGTTTGTTTAGTTAAGGTTTTACACACTATCAACACTATAAGGGCATCTCAGTACCAATACTTGGAGGTTACAACAAAGTTTTTTAACTTGAATTAAAGACACAGCCAAACTTCCTGCCTGGGGGATGAGAAAGTGCCGAGTGCGGGCCTCAGTGCTTTTACTCGGAACACCACGTCTGAAAGAGTTGACCTGCTGAACATTGTGCGCAGCATGGGTGGTCAAGCACAACATGGTTGGTCAAATAAGCTGTCCCAATCTCATATATGTTCTTGTTGCTGTTGTTGTAAACGATCCAGTAACACCTAAGCCCTCACCCTTCTCTCCTATAATAATAATAATAATGACTGCATTTATATAACGCATATCCCCGCTTGAAAGCAGACTCTATGTGCTTTACAATAAATTGCCATGCTTGTGTAATGAAAGGCGAATCTCATATAAAACAGTGAGGTTTTTCCGATAAGGGAGGGGGGCGCAGATCTGCTGCCTCCATGCATTGCGATAAAAATAACCCTGGGTTTTTCTACCATAAATACCGAGTATGGGACTGAACTATTGTTCTGGATTTGACCGTCCTTATAACAATGTATGGTCATTCAAGAGATGGAGCATGTCGACCCTGCTGTCAGGGCCAATCCAGGCTAAGAGGGACACTACATCCAAGAGATTGACACTCGATTAAACATTGTCCCACCAGGGCTTTGAACTCCCGTCCTCTGCAAGAGAGACAAAGAGCATGACCATCCACCACAAGTGCAGCAAGTACACAGCATGAAAACCCCAGCATGACTGCGCATGTCCCCGAGCAGCACTTCATACGGCGAGTTTGTCCCGCCCAGACAAGGCACTTTACTCCCCGAGACAAAACAAAAGGTAAATATAACAGTATTGGTTTGGTTTTTAGTTTTATGTCCTTTGCAAAACTGTAAGATCATTTAAGAAATGGGCTACTTCAACATTGTCTGTCAGAATCCAATAGTTTTCTGTGACATTCTTTCTTGTACTACCGTAACTCTTTTTTCGGATAAAAAAACACAAAATATTGTGAAGATTGCTCACCCATGTGTACAATGGTTATATGCGATGGAGAATTGATGTCGTCAGTGGAGTTAAGAAAGGGGGCAATCTGTCCGAATCTCAACTTGACCACTCTCTAAAGGTAAAGAAGAGGAGGGACTAGGACTTAAGATAGCTATTAATTTAACCTTTTCAACATACAGCCCTGTTCACTAAAATGCTCTCTCCTTAACAAAGGGAGACAACTCCCTGGAAATACTGTGTTACTACAATAGAAGATCATGCAACGAAACATAGCAAAATCAGCGACAATGAGCAACTGATAATCAACTCAAGAATGTTTCCCACACGAGCAGAGATACCGAAACACAACTGCACTCTATCATGGACCCATTGGCAATGAACTTTTGAACCCTTGGACATAGACCTGTGGCTTACTTTTTCTCCCATTTTCATCATCATTTTATGCTAAAAGCTGAATGCCCTGTTGCCTTTTTTGTTTTGTTGGGCATTTTACTTCAGTAACTTTTCTACAATGGGCATAGCTTATTCCACAACACAGAAAATAACCTTTGTCAGGCATACACAAAGAAAGATTGCAGTAACTAAGAAGCTTATAGGCCTAACTGTTGTACCGGTACTCACAGACTACTTAAGACTTACGCATGAATTCTCAACAAGTCCTAAACAAACAAAAACAAAAAAGAAATAAAATGCCAAAGAAAAACCAAACAAACAATGGACAAACAATTATTCGTAAACACATTTGCATATATATATATGATAAAATATTGCTGCAGCTTGCATCAGACTATTGCAAAATTATTATAACACATGTGAAAGAACAGTGTCAAGGAAAACAAAAGTGTAAATAACCAAACAGCAGCATCAGCAGTAATGAAAATGTAAAACAGAGGTCAACAACGGCAGTCACCTGACCACGACACAGAATCATGCTGCCACTGGATTCTGCCCAAGTCTCGTCTCCGGTATACATGTTGCGACTCTATGACATCAGGTGCTCGTCAAAACAAGGGAATCGGAGTTATTGGTGGTTTTCAGAGTGGATAGCTCTTCTGTCCTAATCCTTTCTTTATCCATTTAAAGACACATTTCACAGTGAATTATTCCCAATAACATTTTACTGTAATGAATTTAAAAAGTGCATTTTTGAAAGCCCCGAAACATTTATGGGAATTTTCTCGACAATTTCCCAGCTGACTGAATGTAGTGTTTGATGTAGGTGACTCAAACGATCAAAATTGCAAATACCTCGACTGACTTTTATAACAGATAATTGATCATTACTTGACTGAACACAAAAGAAATGTACAAGGCTTAATACGCCACCAATAATTCCAAATGCCCCAAATTGACGAGTGTTAGATTACATGGCACTGCCATATATAATAATATGCACTTTGCCTGCCAAGAATTAGCCCACCAGCAGTTCAAGAAAAGGCTTCACCACATTTTGTTAGCAGCCCAGTGTAATCCTTCCTGCCTTTGTCTCTCTGGTACCGCTGAGCTCTTCTCCTAAAGCACAGCCAAACACACGCCATTTCTTATTCAGGCTTGCATAAAATGAATACTGGATCTCACCTCACTAACTCTGTCTCTCTCTCTCTCTCTCTCATGTAAAAATATACAAGTTTTTCTCTCCGTCTTACATAAAACAATAACTCACATCTCTAAAAAAAAATATAGTTTTTTTTTTTTTATCCTTTCTCGTACAAAATACTTTTTTTTTTTTATCTCTCTTGATCTCGTGCAACAAATCTGTCTTTCTCACATAAAAAATTAAGTTTTTCTCTCCCTACATCTGACACAAATATCAAATTCCTTTCTGTCCCGTTACACTTGCACTCCCCTTATCTTTCTCTCTTATAGAGCGACATGGATTTTGCTGCCCTATGACGCCCCTGTTGATGTCCACCCTACAGAACCTGGCCAGAGATTTAACCACGTGATCACACGACAGATTGATCTACCACATAACCCTGCATTCTGGACCAGGGACTGCACTATTTCACCTCAACAATCAAGTGGAGAGAAAAGAAAAATCAACAACAGAGCTACCACATATATAATCAATAAATTCCCTTTAAACTTGCACCATTTAATAACAAAAACATAACAATAAGCGTTTTACCATAGGCCATCACGGTTTTGAAATAACAAGTTTCACTTTGAGCGTGAAGACAAAGGTTTTGCCATTTGTGGACATCGTCTGTTGTCCTGTCTGAAGGGTGACCTCTGACCTCTGCTCTGAACATCCCGAGCCAGGGATAGCGGTTAGACGAGGTGTCGCTTGTCTTGTCCAAGTCATCGATGAGAGACGGTCACTTCTGGCGAGAACAGACTGTTAGTCTCACTTCTGGCGAGAACAGACTGTTAAGTCTCACTTCTGGCGAGAGCAGACGTGTGAAAGTCAAATACCTCTCTAGCCGTGACTGAATATCTGCAGAATCCAACACCAGAGTGAAGGCGCCATAGAGGTTCAAAGATCAGAGCTGTGGGGGGTCTCGGGGATTGGGAGTTTGAAGGGTTGAGGGGTTGGAGGAGGCAACTTACTCTGTCACTAGAATCTCCGCTCCTCTTTCCCCCCCTATGCCCCAGTATCACAAAGTGCTGTGTAGCGTGTTTGACGTGGAGTCTGGACTGGCCGGTGCCCGGCCCAGGATGCGGTCCACCTCTCGGCAGTGCTGCTGTGGCCCAGGCTCGGGAGTGTAGGTGAAGATAAGGCCCGTGGAGTAGATGACGCCATCGCAGCGGACCAGCGACACTGGCACCTGGGGAACACAGACCATAAGTGTTAGCGTTACCATCGACAAGTTCCGAATTCTGAAGTCCATTCTAAAAGAAAGTGAATGCCAAGTATTTTAAGATACCAAAGTGCAAAAATTGTAATGAAAAAGCAACCTTCATTGATTAAAATACATGTCAAATCGTCCCTCTACATGCTCGCTGAAATATGCAAACAAGGAAACCCATTTTGGTCGACATCATCAATACAGATTTCAGCAAAGTGACTCGACGAACAACACCCATAGAGGAAACATCCGATGGACATTTCTCAGCACGTTTCCGGTATTACAAAATTTTGTCTGTTAGATATTACAGCTACGTGATTTGGCAGGTTCTGAAAATAAAAATCTAAGTTTCAATGGTTTGGTTTTTTAAGAGGTGGTCTACTTCATGACATCCCTGCCTGTCAGAGCCAATCTGGGCTGAAAGAAGCTCAACCTGGTTGGGCCATTTCAAGGTGATTGAATCAGATGTACTCAAGGGTAAGTGTTTTCACCACACGATCAGGTACATTTGAATGGATATCATTATAAAAATATTATAGTATAAATATCCTACTGGTGAAAATTGCAATTCAAACATTAGTAGGGCTTAATTTCCTATGTCATAGTTTGGCTGAGAAACATCCCAGTAGTGAGAGAGATGCTAGTCCAACATGGGAATTAAACTTTTCCCCACTGATTGGTAAAATGAAGATTTAATTTGCTTGGTTTGGTTCTAGTTTTATGTCCCTGCAACACCCTAAGGTCATTAAAGAGAGGGGCTAAGAGAGGGGCTACTTCCACCCCGCCTGTCAGGTCCAACCCACACTGAGAGGGATGAGACCCAGCAAAAAAAGAAAATATTCGTCCGCGGGTGGGATTGAACTCTGGTCTTCTGTGTGATGGACGAAGAGCCTAACCATAAACCCATGGACACCGTAATAAGTGAAGAGCCTAACCATAAACCCATGGACAGCGTAAGAAGTGAAGAGCCTAACCATAAACCCATGGACACCGTAATAAGTGAAGAGCCTAACCATAAACCCATGGATACCGTAATAAGTGAAGAGCCTAACCATAAACCCATGGACAGCGTAATAAGTGAAGAGCCTAACCATAAACCCATGGACACCGTAATAAGTGAAGAGCCTAACCATAAACCCATGGACACCGTAATAAGTGAAGAGCCTAACCATAAACCCATGGACACCGTAATAAGTGAAGAGCCTAACCATTACACTGCAAACATTGGCATAAGCAGTGCAGGAGAGCTAGTTTTGGGTTTGGACAGTAGATAAGATTAAAAATGACAAACTAAGTCAATAACTTGGACAATGACTTGGCCCCTGCATCCCAGTTTAGAAGCCCATATCCCCCCAACCCCTGCGGCGCTGTGGTGTAATGGTTAGGCTCTTCGTCTGTCATGAGGAAGACCCCGATTGCGGACCATCTGGGGTTTTTTCTGCTGGGATTTTTTCCCTCTCAGCCCGGGTTGGCTCTGACAGGCAGGGTCGAAGTAGCCCGTCTCTTAAATGACAATACAGTGTTGCAGGGGACGTATAACTGGTAACCAAACTAAAAACTAAACCAACCCCTACCCCTCTTCCTCCAGACTGGCTGAGCTCTTACCTGAAGAGGTTGACGGACCCACCTCCCTCCTCCCGTCCGGAATGCAGATATGTCTGGCACCACACACAGCATACTGTCATCACACCTAAAGCAAGGACAGGAAGAATGAGCAAATCAAAATATTAATGAACACAGCTTCATTGACAAGGATAAAAGGTAGGCTATACACATATTGGACAACATGTAAACCGTGTAAAATTAAAAAAGAGTCAAGACCGAGTTTTAGAAAAAGATATATAATAAATTTATTAAAAACATATTGTACAACATGATGAGCTAAGTTACGCATTTATCCCCTTTATGGTGTGCTGCCTGCCTCTCTGTGCAAAAGCAGGGATGCGGCGAGAGAGGGGGAGCTTATTGCATGCATCGACACACTGACAAAACATACGCTCTGCTAAGTGAGGCAAAAGTGACAATGAGAGTGGGTTTTGTATTATTTCAATGGTTTTGAGCTGGCAGTATGATGAGCATTATTTACTATGTTTACTTAAGATCTGTACCCGGTGAAGTTCTGGCGGATGGGGGGATGGCGGCACAAAGAGTTTATTTCACTGTTTTTATACAGTAACCAAACTGTACCACAGCGAAAAGCAGGCCATATGCGGGAAAGGCGGTAAAGTGGAGGGGAGTGTATTACAAGGTCTCACTGTACTTGACTGATCCCACAAGAGGAGGCTCTTACCTGTACATGGTCTCGGCCTCCACTTCACCAAACCAAACTTTGAGAGCTGCCGTGAAGTTCTCCCCATTCAGTTCCAACATGGCCACATCCCCTCCTCCGTTCAGCTGAAAGAAAAGTCACAAATTAACACAAAATTCCTATAATGACTGCATTTATATAGCGTATATCCCCGCTTCAAAGCAGGTTCTATGCGCTTTACAATCAAATTTCTACCACAAAACTTCAACACTATAAGCAGGGATGTTCACTCTGCAAGACATAATCTTCAGAACTTTTCTACTGTTGCTTCCTGATTAAAAATAGTTAGAAGGGAGTCCCAGAACAATCCACTGGACAAAGAGGTGCCAAGCAATTCAGCTCATTTCTCTACAAAAATATTCCTTTTCAGAGACTAGCCATGAACTCGGGCTGAAAAAAAAGCTTATGAATGTCTTGCTCCAAGGAGCTCGTATAAATTATCAATAAGAAAAGAAAAAAATCATGACATTTCAGTGTTTTTCGTGAGAGCAGGAGATTGCCATAAATTTGTGAAACTTGTGAGCGTTGACAACTGCAGTATTGCTTCAAGTTGAGTGAACAAAGAGCAATAATTCATCATTGCAGTTCTCTGTCCGTGTATAATCTATTTGAATTACTTTTGAGCAATATGAGGATGAAGATTGCAAGGCAGTATGGTTTCTTCATTTGATTGAAGCTTTACAACACTGTTGACACTGTAAGGTCATTTCCGTCCAGGACATTGATCAGGATAATAATAATAATTGGAAAGAAGAAGAAGCAGATGACACCTAAGCACCTGCCAACCACCCACAGGCTCGTATAGAAAGATTACACCTGCTTAAAGAGAAATGAAAGGAAATAATGGCTCTGCTTTCATTTTCAGTTTTACGTCCTTCACAACAATGTAAGGTAATTTAAGAGACAAGCTTCTTGGACATGCCTGTCTGGGCCAACCCAGGCAGGAAATGATGGCTTTAATTGGTTCTGTCCCTTGTGGCAAACTTGGTGCATTATTTCATTTAAGTTACTGCATCAGGGCAAAATTAAAATGATGTGACATACGCATGGTTCTATCTCTGAGTCAATGGCTGCAACCATCATGTCCAAGTGTTGTATCGATAGTGGCAGTAAATTACTCAATGACTGCATTGCACTTAGCAGTCATCCGGTCCGGAGAGGGCTTAAGACTGCTTTGCACTTTTGCAATATTAAGGGGCCAATTTTAAGGCTCTCCACTCCCGGGGTACAGAGCTAGACTGTCATGGCTCTGTAGGTAAGGTTGTAAAGACTACTTAAAGGACGCATAAAGCATGTAAGTCCCTGATCGGCAACAACAACATTCGTCATAGGTATTCAAAATTAAAATGAATCATAGACACAACTATTTTAGTTTTATTATATTAAACTCAAAACTGAATTTCTGAATTTTGGATGGCGCAGGCAGTAAACTGCAAAGACAAAATTTTCTCCTCCTGGCACTCACGTTGAGAGAATTGACCACAGGCACTGGAGTGACCGGCTTATTGACCGGCCCCATCCCCTCGTAGAATGTGTACTCGGCCTTGTCTGTGCTGATGATGGTCCACGAGGCGCCGTCGTTGATCATCTCACGCTTGGCTTCTTTTGGACACGGTGTGGCCTGGTGTGGAACAGAGTGCTTGTTGATAAGTAATAATAATAATAATAGATTGCATTCATATGGCGTATTTCCCTGCTCGAAAGCAGGCTCTATGTGCTTTACAATCATTATTACCCCAGGAGACCAAGTCATTCAGAAACCTTCTCAACTTCCAGGGAAGCATACAGTGCAAGCTGCCATTTTACAGGCGCTAAAACACTAACATAAAAACAAGATGATTCGCTGCCTTTAGCCGGGTACCCATTCACACTTGGCTAACGTGAAGAAAATTCATTTCAAGTACTTTTCCGGAGGACAAAACACACTACTGTTCGGCCATCGATGCCCCCTCTCTCTTGTTTGGTTTTTCCGTTTCACATCACTTTTAACACTGAAAGGTTATTTAAGAAACAGGCTACTTCAAATTTGCCCCTGAGGGTCAACCTGGACTCAGGTCTTCTGCACAATAGGCGAAGAGCCTAACCATTCCACCACAGCACCGGTGTCCCTACATAGTGATCAAACTGTTGTCTTCAGCATGATAGTTGAAGAGCCTAACCATTACAGCACAGCACCGGTGTCCCTACATAGTGATCAAGCTGTTGTCTTCAGCATGATAGTTGAAGAGCCTAACCATTACAGCACAGCACCGGTGTCCCTACATAGTGATCAAGCTGTTGTCTTCAGCATGATAGTTGAAGAGCCTAACCATTACAGCACAGCACCGGTGTCCCTACATAGTGATCAAACTGTTGTCTTCAGCATGATCGTTCAAGAGCCTAACCATTACAGCACAGGTGCCAGTATGTCTCTCTCTGTCTCACCTGGAACTGTATGATTCTCTCCTGAGAAAGGCACAGGTACATCCGCTCCGTGTCCTTGAGGTAGAAGGCACACTTGTGCAGCTGCGACACCGGATCATCTGCGTCAAGCAACGAGGTTTGCTTGTCCACCTTACGGATAATCTGTGGAGAGATCCAGGTCATAAATAATTTACAAGGTTTCTTTGTTTGCTTATGGGATCAAGGCACTATTAATAATGACAGCATTTAAATAGGGCATATCACGGTTTGAAAGCAGGCTCTATGCGCTTTACAATTAATTGACACTGTAAGCCCTGGGAAATAGGTTACTTAGTTGTTGGTTATAAGCCCCTTATCACATTGTAAGGTCATTTGGTCGCTTTAAGCACAAGTGGGCTAGCCCTATTCTTGGCTTATGTTGGGTTAGCCTAGTGTGCTTAAACGCAACCATTTATGAGGCACGCTACTTCGACCCTGTCCATCAGGGCTAATCCGAGCTGAAAGGGACACAACATCCCACCAGACACAAATATGCTTGTCCAATGCACATCGAACTCACATCCTCTGCCTGACAGGCGAAGAACCTATTACGCCACAGACGCCTGTAAGTACAGTAGGATAATGGTAGGAAATAAAAAGAAGTGGAAGGCACAGACCACACTAGAGCGCCCACCAACCACCGAATCAAGGTTAAAAGTGAATCACAACAGCTTGTTTTGTTTTGTTGAGGTTCCACACAGCACTATCCACACTGAAAGTTTACTTCAGAGCCAGAATGCAACCTAGGACAACAGTCATACTATAAGTAGAACTAAACTTTTCACTGTCAACTGCATTGGATGTACCTCCAGCGGCGACTATAAAAATGCAGAAACACATATCTAAAGATCAGCAAACTGTCAACGTTAACGACCTACATAGCTGTATTCTTCATGAATAAGTCTTCACAGAACTGTTAACTGTCAACGTTAACGACCTACATAGCTGTAGTTCTTCATGAATTAGAGTCTTCACAAAACTGTTAACTGTCAATGTTAACAACCTACATAGCTGTAGTTTTTCATGAACAAGAGTCTTCAAAAAACTGTTAACTGTCAATGTTAACGACCTACATAGCTGAGTTCATGAATGAGATAGTCTTCACAAAACCTAAGTGGACCAATCATTAGCCGTAAATCATTAGCTTAGTTATTTTTTGTGTTATCTTCAGAACCCTTGAAGGCGAAAGTGAGGCATTTTTCTTTTCAACTAGAGAGTTGAAATCACACTCTGGCCCCAGAAACTTTGAAGACATTACAAAAGACACAGGTCTCAACTCAGGATTTTTAAAAATGGAGGAACTTTCCGCATGATCGCGACAGAAGACCATTTTCGCGAGAAACCCACTGCTATTATTATACTGTTCAACCCTAGAATGCTGAAAAAAAAACCAACTATCAATTTATCATAGCAAGTTTGTTTCACATCAGTTTGATGGTTTGGAAGAAAATTTCAAGTAAAAGAGTCACTTGTAAAATATTTAGCGGCATTTAGCGGAGGAAATGGCAGTATAGGAAATCCGTTAAATAGCGTAATATTGAGACCAGTGAAAAAAGAACTAAAATGATCCAATGCAGGCAGGACAACTGACCAGTCTGGGTAGAGCCATGCCCGTCACTGAGCAGACCAGCTTGACCGTTGCGCCGTAGTGGATGTAGCCGTCCTTGACCGTGAACTCCTCTGATTCACCTTCATCGTCATCCACTGAAAGATATGGAAATACATAATATTATTTTAAGTTTTAGCAGATTTTCCAGGTGACCCATACATCTATAATTCTTCATGAATAAGAGTCTTGAAAAATAATTAGTGAGCAAAGTCAACGGTATTGGTAGCCCCATTATTTTTTTAATGTCTTGATGGCATCTTGAATAGCACGTAGATACCAGGTGACCAACAAAACTATTTACCTAAAAATAATACAACAGCTTTCGTTACTTTTTTGGGGGGGTTACCAGTTTTACGTCCCCTGCAACACTGTAAGGTCATTTGAGGGGAGGGGCGGCAGCTGGGAAGGCCGAAATTGGGTCAGGTCATCGTGACCTAGGTTTTGACTGTTTCAGTTACTACAACCAGTGAGAGAACTGAAAGACACGGAAATTTAGTCTTTAGATGGCTTCTAGTGTATGTATGTGTGCTCAAAATATAGCATATTTTGAAAAAATCATATTTTTTGCTTTCATTTACCCTTTCTCGTTTCATTCTTTCCCTATTTGCTACGATAGAAAGCCTTTTTCGCTACTCCTCTTTTATTTACCAACGCATTTTCTTCAAATTTGGGGAGCTCCTTCCTATTGCCCTTTTCCACAAATTTGTGTAGGGGATTTGCAAAATTTTGTAAACTTTTGGAGATACACCTATTTTTGTATAAAAAAAAACGAAATTATGACGCAGGTCCGACAAAAATGTCCATTTTGAAGTAAAGAAGATAGATATCAAAATTTTTGTTTCAAATTAAGCCAAAGCATCACCATACAAAATTTGGGCCAAATCGGTCCACAAATAAGGGAGCCTTAGCGTTTTAAAATGTTGTGTTTATTTCCAAGATGGCCGCCGTTTCCTTAGCAACCGATGATTTTTTCACATTTTTTAAAATTGTGTTCGCGTTCCTAAAGTCCAACTATTATCATGGTGCAAATCTTTCCTGGGAATTGTCTGTAGTTACTGACATAGGTCTCAGATGTAGCCCCCTCCCCTTAAGAGACGGGCTTCTTCGACCCTGCCTGTCAGGGCCAAACAGGACTGAGAGGGAAAATATTCCGTGTGCATGCTAAAAAATCCACTGAAAAAATTGACACGGTCTTTTTGCAACAGACCATATTCTAGCAGTAAAGTCATTCCATAGCTGTAGCAACACACTTGATGCTATTTAGAATCTCGAACTTCGTTAGCGCACAGACTTACACAAGTGTATGGTGAAGGCTCCCCACTGCGTGGAGCTCGCATGGAAGTTGCCATTTTCTACGTGGAGGTAGCGTGTGCTCACCGTCTGTGAGCGTAACCTGTTGAACAAGGCCACTTTTGTACCCGAAGCTATACACACTGGAACAAAGAAAGAAAAAAGAGAAAACTTAATTTGCAGTCATACAGTGAACCAATGTGGTAGCTGATGATGCTAAACATACTGAAATAAAAAGAGAAATAAGAGAAACTTAATCTGTAATCAAACAGTGGGATACTTTTGTGTACCCAATGCTATACACACTGGAACAATGAGAGAAAAAAAAAAAGCTTAATTTGCAATCATACAGTGGTATAGATTTAACAGCACTATCAATGCAGTGGTCCCTAAATTATAGTCATGGTCCTAGGGATACAAATTGACAGTGACTATAATCTTAGTCCACTTTTAGACACTGTATATAACCTGAACTTGAACTGTTTTCATTGGTCTTATGAAAAGACATAAAATAAATAAAAAAAATATTTTGGACCTTTCCTAGTTTTTACTGTCTGAACTCAGTGGATATTGTGAATAATTCTCTATCGACGGCCCAACTCTTGATGCCAGATAAGAACAACAATATTCTGAAATAAACAAAAAGACAAAAACAACCCCCGTCAGATACACCACCACAGTCAGAACATCACACCTATAACCAATTCTCACATATCCAAGGTAGGGAAGCAAACTACTGCATCTGGAAGTTGTCACTTTTCAAGAGAATAAAAATACTGGTTCCGTAGCAACCGCATGTTGAAGTGCAATGGTGTTCTCTGTGCTGATTGATTTGCTGCCGCCAGGACTATAGCTCTTAAATGAGGATAAAAGGCATCATTAGTGCGATACGTTTAGATATATCATAGTACAATATTATTGTATCTTGAAACACGATAGTTTGCTTCCCTACCCCTGATATATTTAGAGCCCTTTACTTACAATCAGCATTTTTCAAAGACTGCTTCTTTTTGGAGGGTTTGGAAATCACTTTGATTCGTTTACTTTGAAAGACACCGATGTCTTGCCTGTTCCCATAGAACATCTTGACCGTCAACATGAAGTGCTTGCGCTTGTCCGAGTCCGAAATGTACAACGTTTTGGCCGCACAGTACTTCTGTGGACAAAACATTGTGCCGGTCACTAGGTTGCAATATAACAGACAGACAAGTAATGAAGAAATCCTATACAAAACATGTATATAAAAAAGTGAGGATTATTTCAGGGATACTTTCATCCATATATTGTATGTATAAAACAATTCTGAAATAGGGATTTTGTTTTTAAATTCTGTAATTATTTTTCAGCCTATTTGAAGTTTCTACCGAGCTTGGATGAAAAGTTATGTGGTATTTTGTATAGAGACTATTGAGAAATCAAAGTTTTGAAAAAACAACCTTTGACTAAGTTTTGGGTGCAATATTTATCACACAAGGAGACATGAGTGAAGTTTGAGAATTTGTACATACTAGTGTTTGTTTTTATTAAATTTTACAGCACTATCAACACTGTAAGGTCATTTCAGTGCCAAGAAATAGATCAGGATGTAGAGTACCATTAAGAAAATAGGAGGAGCAGACCATGCTAGACTGCCTGCTCCCCACCTACGTGTCGGTATGTATACACTGACATCTGTTCACATATATATAGATAATATATATCCCTTTGTTTGAGGGCATGAGCACGTATGTGTGCACATTCGTGTTATGAGAAACCGTGTCTATGTGTTTACGTGTTTACAGTAGGACAAGAAAGGCACATCCCCTTAGTGATAAGCACAACGCAGTCATCCCTTACAGCTGGTCTAGAGGAGAGGTGGGAGGTGCAGATCGACGAAAAAGCAATGTGTGTGTGGACAGAAGGAAAACAGCTGGGTAGGTTCCCACGGCGACGCTGGCGAGGCAGCTACCATT
Source organism: Phyllaplysia taylori (assembly GCA_032273245.1). NCBI lineage: Eukaryota > Metazoa > Mollusca > Gastropoda > Aplysiida > Aplysiidae > Phyllaplysia > Phyllaplysia taylori. Next base: position 6,357 of record JAUKPP010276693.1, on the reverse strand, counting down.
GATCTGCTTAACCCTATTCCTATCTGGCGTTCATTTATCCGTCCCACTACCTAGCTCGGAAAAGGTTGTTTTAAAATCTGACCCCTGGTCAATAAGATATGGTAAATTACCAGATGCGATTCGCCTTCATAGCCATCTGTCAAAATTAATTCTTGAGGGATACTGGAAGTTTCAAAGAAAACTTTACACTAGATGTACAGGGTGTTTTTTTTTTATATTGATCGATAAATTGACATTTATATAACTCATAAACTGTAAGAGATAGAAATACTCTTGTTTTCTACACATTAAACCTCATTCATTTAAGTTTTTTCTGGTACCAAAATCAGTCGATTTCATGAACACACTGTGCGACAGCACCACCTTGCGTGAGCAGGCCCCTATTTTTAGAGCGCAGCAATGACGCTAATCTGCCATTAACCATGCGCGACTTGTGCGTTTACAAAGGAGACCGCGCCTGCAGTTCTGAGAAAATTCCGACGGAGCACAGCCAAAAAAGCACGATCCAAAACTCAATCAAGACTTGGTATCAAAATTTGGTAGAGATTGGTACTGTTAATGGCTATAACAACGAAGATAGCAAGAAATGAACATGCGACTTGCTTTGTGCCCGATCAATTGAAAAAGACTGCTTCATTTTGATACTCCCTGAAACATCCATCTCTTTCTAACTTCAAAGAATAAAACTCAAATCTTGTTATCGTAAAACATGAAGCCAGAACTTCTGAGACATTAGTCCTTTTGGAGAAACACTGTTAATCATCTCTTAGGTGCCTTACGATGGTTCCTAGCAGTCCTTCTCTTTGGTATGCCTGTGTGCTGTTTTGACGCCATGGCCTAAAATGGCTTTGTTCCACTAACTCCATTTTTAACATGCCTTCTCTATCAACATAATCTTATTAAAATACTTAAATGGGCAGTGAATGTTGTGCAAGAAACCCGTTAATTTTATCTCTTACCGTTTTCGAGTTATTCAAGTTTAGAATCGATCAATATAAAAAAAACACCCTGTATTTTAAAATGTGGGACTGACAGACAGGATCCGCCACAAACACTGGTTGATGAACGTCTGGAGCCTTGATGTTGTTGATTTGGTTGTTTTAGCTCAATTATGACCTCACAAACACAAAAAAGAGTATGATTCCCAACGCCAGGCCTGAGCTGGGATTTGAATCTACAAGCTTACAATTATAAGATTGACAGCCTAACTGCTAGACGACCAATGCAATACACCTAGGTTTACAAAAGAACAGTCATTTTACACTGTGAGGAGACAAGTGCTTGAAAAGAAGAAAAAAATTGAAAATCTAGGTAAAATTTGCATCTCGATTCCAACAGCGAAAAGGCCCAGCCAAACTGAAGATGAAGCAGTTGGGGCTGAGATCAACACAAATCTCGCTTGGCGTCCCCCGAGCTCACCTTTCCTTCCAGGTTGAGCTGCACCATTTCCTGGTCTGAGTTCCCAATGCCCATGAAGGCACAGACCTGACTGTCCTGCTCCGAGGCGCCCTCCTTCTCCATAGACTCCTGCTTCTCCTTCCAGCCGCTGCCAAACAGGTAGATACAAGGAGGAGGGCAGAAAAACCTGGGGAGAGGCAATGACGAATGTTAGTTTCAGTTTTTGTTTGGTTTTGATTTCAAGCAGCTTATAACACTGTAAGGTCATTCTCTTATCAACGTTTTACTTTTTTTAAAGCCCAAAACAATTATTTTTGCTTGCTGTGGCATTTCGCAAGCAGTGGCCGTATGTATCAAACTCGGTGTACAAACTTATGACTGGGTAGAACGCTACACCTAGGTGTAAAAAACTGCATCGCATGCATGAAACACGCGTAAATCTACACAGTGCATAAATTCCCTTACACTTGGGGTAAGTTGCCAAAAAACTTACGCCAGTGGGCGAGGTCTACAAATGAGACTTACATCGTATGTAGTGGCCAACATTCATGCATGCCAAATTCCTCAAAAATAGACCAAAGTGAAGTAGCTACGACCCACTAGCCCATACAACCATCTAAATCAACAAGCTTTTCATGCATGCAGCCACAAATGCCTACGAACACAGCATACAAAGAACATCCTTCAGGGAAATTTAAGTCTGCTTAAGTCAAGATGAGATGCTAAATTAGCCGAAGGCCAGTGTTTTTACATGTATAGATAATTTCCTAACTGAGAGATCATTTCAGGAAAGGGCACTTCACTTCACGACCCTGCCCGCCAGGGCTAACTCATGCTGAGAGGGATGCAACACCCCAGCAGACACACAGAGATGCTTGTTCGACTATGGGATCGAACTCCCGTTCACATTTTTATAATCCGCTGAATCACACAGGATGGATACAATAACAAGCTTGGTTCAGTTATCATGATTTCAGGTTTCCTTTAGGTGGTCCCAAAGGGCTACTTGGTCTTTTTTTTTTATAGGGGGGGGGGGATTTTTATGTCCCTTGCGAAAGTCTCAGTTAATTTAAGAGACAGGCTACTTCGATCGTGCCTGCCAGGGCAAACTGTGGCAAGTACATTTCAAACAGCTCTACAGATCCAATGTTCTAGTTTGCATCAACCAAACAAAAATCAGCCCACCTTTTCTCATTGCCATAAGATTTCTGTGCCACTTTCGCATGGAGAATCACCAACGTCTGGTCATCTCGTTTCCTGAGGTAACTCCGCATCGCCTCTCTAGCAGAAAAGATAATGAAAAGTACAACCAGTTAGCATAACATACTGATATTGTTTGTTGGCGTTTCACAGCACTATCGACACTGTTAAGTAATTTCAGCTCCAGGAAAGAGATTGGAACACTTTGAAAGGAGGAGTAGACCATACTAGAGGGCCTATGATCCATGACACACACTGATAGGACGATCGATGGGTAACCATAGCCTGGTAATAAAGATCTATACATTCAGGGAAAAAAAACCACTCAAATCTTAGTCTGAAAGAAGTAGTAAAAGAAAATAGGCTATATATATGCTACAGGTAATATATTAGGAAAAATGCAGTTTGGGAGAAGATGAAAATTGGCGGTTTCTGCAAGTGGTCGTTAGAGCAGGTTTGACTGTTCTGTGTGAATTTTCACTTAAGGTAGGGAACAACTTTCCTGGTATATAATAAATATCGCAGAGGATGTATTTAAAGATAATATGGGAACAAAAGAATGAATATTGGAGATAGGGAGAAAGGGTCAGAGAGAGGGAGAGAAGAAAGAATGAAAGAGATACGAAATAAGGAAAAACCACAGGAAGTGAAAAAAGGATGAGAAAGCCATAATTTTTCAAAGCAGTTTACCTCGTTAACTTCTGCTCCTGAAACCTGAAATAAAACAGAAAAAAAAAAAAATTATTTATAGAGACACAAGCTTTTTATGCTGTTTTAGCCATAACAGTAAATTTTTTAAAATTTTTTATGTGGTTGCAAGAAATCCATATTGAATTGCTGCATACATTCTGTACAATAAATATCCTTAATGCAAAGCAAACAGCTTTTCCAACAATTTATGGTTCATAGGAAACCGAGACACGCAATCTTGCATGATTTATCAACACCCTTGACCTGTGAATCACAAGTACATTTTTTTTTTTCACTCATCAAAATCCACATTTAGAAAACTTTCTGTGAGATCACATATGAGATAAAAGCTGTCATTCAGGCAAATCTGTCCCAAGGAACAGAAATGGGGCCATGGTGATCTGTTCTGTTCTGTTCTTTTGGAACGCCGCAACTGCCATTTTCATACCAACAAGAATGATTCACTGTTCGTAGAGAGGGCCCCCTTCACAAATGGGCAAGGTTAGGAGGTGTCATTGGCCAAGCGGCAGTGCGCCCACCTACAGATGAGGAAGTCCTGGGTTCAAATACGGGGAGGCCCACCGGATTTTCTAAGAATTTTCATGGCTCCGACCCCTTCCTAGAGAAGATGGATGTAAATTTCGGAGGTCCCGCCTTGTAAATGACTTTACATGGGGCGTTAAACCAAAAAACAAACAAATGGGCAAAGTGAGGAAAATCCATGTAAAATACCGTTTCCAAGGACACAATGTTCGCACCCAAAGGTGTATGATAGTGTAACCAAACCCACAACTTTCCAATTACGAGTCCCACAGCCTACTTACTCTAGTGAGGTCGAGTACAGCGCTCCAGCCGCAGACGTCTCCACCTCCATTGGTTGTCTGCCCGTGCTGCTGCCACTACTGCTGGTGGTGGGCGTGGCCGGGGGCGGAGTCGGAAGGGGAGAGGGCGGGGCCTGCATGGTGGAGGTGATGGCTGCCATGTCCAGACTGGCCGGGGAGGGCAGGCCCACTAGCTCCCCGTTCAGTTTGTCTGGTGGCGTCAAGGAGCCGGCCATCATGTGACTGCCGCCGTCTGGAAATAGAAAACATGTGATATAATTATAACCAGGTGCAAAGGGCGGTCCCTGAGTAGGAGCAAGCAAAAATAATATAGGTAAAAATTAACTATTTTAAGAAAAAACGTCAAAGGGCTCGTAGAGAAAATTAGGTAGATTTTTCAGGCAGTCAAAAAGATGGAGCAAGCAGTGTTTTTTTTGCTTGTATGAATGATAGGCCCGTGATTATAACAATATAATAATAGAATGCATAATTTATATAGCCCATATCCCTGCCCTCCAAGGCTCTGTGGTGTAATTGTTAGGCTCTTCGCCGTTCATGCGGAAGACGCAAGTTCGATCCCGAGCAAGGGCGATCTGGGTTTTTTTTCTGCTGGGATTTTTTCCCTCTCAGTCCGGGTTGGCCCTGACAGGCAGGGTAGAAGTAGCCCTTCTCTTAAATGACCTTACAGTGTTGCAGGGGACGTAAAACTGGTAACCAAACCAAACCAAAACCTGCTCGAAAGCAGGCTCTATGCGCTTTACAATATTAAACATTAGACGAAGACCAAGAAAGAGATGGATCAATGGAGCTAAAGACACCCTCCAATGAAAGAACATGACAGCTCAAAATTGCAACACACACCAAGCCCATGTCCAACTACTGCGTCTGCCCTCCACACCCTGTGGTGTAAGCGGATGGAAAAAGTACAGTCAAACCTGTCTAAGATGACCAATGTCAAGAAAAAAGTGGTCGTTGTAGACAGGTGGTCGTCTTAGAGAGGGCTAATATATAGCAGAAAAACAATTTGGGAGTCCATGGAAAGTGGTCGTTTGAGCAGGTGGTCATATTATACAGGTTGTCGGGTGAACTGTATGTAATCTCAGTATGAAACATCAGCAAGCTGTTTGCTAGGTTTTGTTTTATGCTCCTTGTAACAATGTAAGGCAGTTTAAGAGGTGAGCTGTTACTTCAACTCCTGTCAGAGCCAACCCGGGCTGAGAGGGACTTAACATCCCAACAGTGAGACAGCCATACTCTTTCAACATGGGGATCGAGCTATAAACTTTATGTGATAGGCGAAGAGCCTAACCATTAAATCACAGACCCCAGTCACACATAATAAATAGTAAACATTAGTAGCTCAGAGAGGAAAGGAGTGAGAGAAAGAGAAATAGGGAAGAGCAGGTGAAGGCATAAGAATGAGAGAGTGCTTGAGTTTTCTAAGGTTATGCCAGCAAAAAAAGTTTTGGGTTAATTTTTTTCATCTTAACGCCAATATAGAACACTAAATATATGAGAGGGTTTCATGATACTATCGCAACTGTACGGTCACCTCTGGGCCATGAGGCAGAATAAGATAAGTTACCAGTAACTTAAGAAAAGGGGGTCGAGAAGGAGCAGACGTCACTCAAACCAGAGCGCCTGCCAACCACCCGCGACACTGACAGAGGATAGAGGGGCGAGTGACATTAAAATTAAATGAAAGCTTCAAGGATATCTACTTCTACTACTACTTAATAATAATAATAATAATAATAATAATAATAATAATAATAGATTGCATTTATATAGCACATATCCTCGCTTGAAAGCAAGCTCTATGCGCTTTACCATCATTATTCCCCCAGCTGACTAAGTCATTCAGAAACCATCTCAACTTTCTGGAAAGCATACAGTGCAATCTGCCATTTTACAGTTCCGAAAGCACTAACATACTGACAAGATTGTTCGCTGCCAGCCACGCCTGGGTAAAGTGAGGAAAATGTGTGAAGTGCCTTTGCCAATTACACAACGTCGGGCCCCAGCTGGGATTCGAACCCGCAACCTTCCGATTAAGAATTTTAAGCACGGACCGCCCGCTACAAATGTCAGTACGGTAACGACTGAGAAAACGGGGCAGGGCTAAAAGGAAATGAGTGTACTGTGGCCACATGCACGTAATACGCGCAGACTTGGTTTGATTTGGTTTGGTTACCAGTTTTACGTCCCCTGCAACACTGTAAGGTCATTTAAGAGACGGGCTACTTCG
>JAUKPP010276682.1:0-10894 GCA_032273245.1 Phyllaplysia taylori | reverse complement strand
CCCCCCCGCCCCCGCCCCCCCCCCCCCCCGCGCCCCCCCGCCCCCCCCCCAAGAGGTCCGGAATGTGGCCCTAACTTAACTACTAACTGTATCTGTTATGTAATGGTTTTGCTCTTTGACTATCACACAGAGGACAGAAGCTCGATTCCCATATTGGAGGAGCGTCTTTATCTCTGAGATGTTTCGTACCTCTCATCACATGTTGGCCCTGGCAGGCAGGGTCAAAGTAGCGTGCCTCTAAAACTCAAATGATCATACAATATTACAAAGGGTGTAAAATAATACAAACCAAACCAACTACTTGAATTTGACGTAGAATTAGGCTTGCCAGACTTGTGTCAAAATTTGTATCGTTTATGTGCTGAATTTGGCTATGCTTACATTTTAGCTTGATCTAATTTGGCACTTTCATCCCTTTGTCTTAAAACGCCAGTGTACCTCTCCCTTTCAGACTGCCTTTTCAGAACCAGCCTTCTCAAAACAGTCCAGTTTGATTATAAACACATGTAGTACGTGTAGCCACCTAACGAGACAATTACCATTCTATACATGCATGTAAAGTAATATAAGAAAAACCACAAGCTTCATAAGCAACAGAAAGAAGAAGAAAACAATGCAGACACTGCAGTGATGTAGAACACATGATGTAAAAGTCAACTTTCATAAGGTTTGCTAACCAAACCACTTATTCTTATAATCTTATGAAAGGCAAAATACATAGGTATTTTAGGCCATTAAAACTAAAAGAAAAAAAACAAAACCCACGGGTAAAATCAAACTAAAATCCCCTATTTGTATATATGAGTTATAAGATATGTTATACATGTATTACATTCTTTGTATTCAACAGCATGAAGCTCTTTGTCATGGGTGAAAGTGCCTAGACTCTGCCTGGCCTGCAAAAATTAAAAGTCAAACCCAGGTGGCCTGCAAGAACTACGCGCTAACTCCAAATTCTAAGATTTTGGTAGGAACTTAAGCCGGCATAGGCGAGTTTTTATCTTCGCACGGCCGGCATGGCCGGCAAACTGTCACCCATGCTCTTTGTCTGGAATTTACAGGATTGGCATGACCATTATCCCTTGTATATTCCACTGTGGTATTTGTAAGTCAAGTTATCTCTGGTCACTGTGCCTTACTTCTATGTGTGGGTTCACTACAATGCACTAGGTTGACAATTTCATATCGGAGGATAGCAGCTAAGCTATTGCAGCTTCATTTTTCCATCTTTTCAGCAGAGGCAAAAAACTGAATTTCTCCTACAAAATTAATCAAGATACAACAGTATGGAATTTTACCGCAGTCAGTTTTTTTATAAATCGCCGGATTCTGGTTTTTACAGGACATGTGCCCCTCACCGTTGCCTTGGAATACGTAAAGAAGTGATTTTTGCCAAAAATTGAGTAATATTGTTGAGCTGCTACCCTGCGATAGCCTCTATAGCAAAGGCTCCCAACCTGTGGTATGCATGTAGTAGTATGCAAGGGCCTTCCCCATTTGCAAACAACAGCAATTGTTTTCTGAAACTAGGAGGCCAGTGCTTCTCAAAAATTGAACAATATAAAACACAATTCAAATATACAACCAACTTCGACAAGAAAATTTTCATTACCCTGCTCAACATTCAGACAAATCCACTTATACTTATATTTCTACAGTCTCAAAGCATAAAAACACAAGATGTCTGACAAATGAGTTGGCAAAACTTAAGATATATATATATTTATATATATACATATACGATATATATATTATTATACTCAAATAAAATGTTGATGATAAGGCAGTTCAAGTATGCTGATGACCATTGTACTCGATATAAAGATGCAGTACAGGACACAATTGTGTCGAGATGTGATGAAACCAGATGCTCATGAAGTCTTGCTTGGACATATGGAGCTTTCGGTCTTTTATAAAACCTCATAGATTTCTCTTGTCCTTGGTGAACACATTATTGACTAATCTTGAAGAGTAATCGAGATATTTGTGATTAACCTAGGGAGGCATTACCCACTGTCAAGGAGTGAAATTATCCAGAAAACAAAAGCCAGTAACGATTTTCTAAATTACATTTTTTTGTTTACAATATGTTCTTAAATGTAATTAACCCTGAATTGCTTTCTACAAAAATATGGAGCAAGGTTGGAGGGAGGGAAATTATTAAGAGAACAGCCTTCAAAGTTTAGTAGATTCCTAAATTACAGTCCTTGCCTTTAAAACAATGTTACTGAAACTGATTCACCTCAAAATGTATTTTTTAAATAAACACAGAATATGTTGAAGTTAAACTCTAAAACATAAATTTACAGGAATAAAAAAATTGTCAAGAAACTCTGGAAAATGCCACTAACTCCATTCCCCTAGTGTTGACCAGCACCTGATTTCATGTGATCACAACAGGTTTATCACATCAGGTCAACTCTGCAGAAATATGTCAATCCATCTCTGATGATCTCACAAGTCAAAAGCCTGTGTCATCTACTGCATGTATGTCAATTGATATATGTCAAAGAACTATTTGCTGCGAGATCAGTCATTCAGAGTTGTAAGTCATATTTGGATCAAATGGAGTCATTCACATCATTTGAAGGTATATCCTTTTAAACAGAAAAATTGTCTTGGTAGCTCGATCCCGCATTAAGATTCAACAATTTAAGGATACCCACCAGTGCACCCATACTACTACTAGGACTAAAACGCAGTGGAAAATAGCTTTAAAACTGTAAAAAAAAGTGCACAGATTTTCCTCAATTGACAAAATTGAGACTTCAAGAGACAAGCAGACTTAATTTCCCCACATATTCAAAATAAAAAAAAATCTAGATTAGAAACAAGGAAAATAATCAGCTTCAAGAACCAAAACAACTTTACAGCAAAACTCTCTTAAGACCTTAAGATTTGCAACATACAACTCAAAAAGAAAGATTACAACGTATTCATTTAACTGAGAGGGAACTGATGATAGGGATATGGAGATCTGAAGGGACGAGACGTTAACACTATAAATATCCTACAATCCCCCCAATCCTGAGGGCACATCATAAAATGACCACGGTATTGGGCAACACTCGGACAAGCACCATTTTACAATTTTACTGGAAAGCCAAAATACTTTCTTATTTCTACAATAGCTTTTCACTTAAGGTACCATGTCGAAATGTCGCAACTCACAGGAAAGTAATATTTTGACACAGTAGGTACAACTACTTTGTATCCATTTTATCGGGGGGGGAAAAAAGATTTTTGGGAAATTGGTGCTCGTCTGAGTGTTGTTTCTAGCCGTCAATGTGGACCTATCTAATCACTTTATTCCATTTCCATTATTTTGGTAAGTGAAGCAGTGACATCAATGACATTTTCTCATAGAATTGACCTTCCAGAAAATCAAAGATGGAATCTATAACGCAGTTCTTAGATGGCATGATCCTTTGGTTTGGTTTCACTACCAGTTTTATATCCCCTGCAACATTTTAAGTTCATTTAAGAGACAGGCTACTTTGACTCTGCCTGTCAGGGCCAACCTGGGCTGAGAGGGAAAAAATAGCAGAAAAAAACCTCAGATCGTCAGTGCGAGGGATCGAACTCGGGGTGTCAGCATGATAGGCTAAGAGCCTAACCATGACACCACAGCATTGGTGGTAGCATTAATCCTTTTGATGAGCAGCTCAGAGTTTGTCACAAGAGACAGTGGTTGTCAATCAGTGGTTGTAATCTCACCCGATCTTTAAATAATACAGGGTGGGTTTTTTATATTGATCGATTATAAACTGAAGTAACTTTCAAGACGGTAAGAGATAGAAACATTCAGTTTTCTACCGATTAATTCTCATCCATATAAGTTTTTACTGGTACTAAAATCAACCGGTTTTATGAAGAGACTACGCGATAGCGCCAGTTTGTGCGAACAGACCCCGATTTTTAGAGCGCAAAAATGGCGATAATCTTGCATTTACCAAGTGCGTCTTGTGTGTTTACAAAGAAGATCGCGCCAGAGCAGTTCTGAGAAAATTCCAACTAAGCAGAGCAAGAAAAGCAAAATAAAAAACTCTGTCAGAACTTAGTATAAAAAGTTGGTAGAATCTGGTAATGTGAATTGCTACAACAACGAAGATAACAAGGGGTGGACTTGCGAATTGCATCATGCCCGATCAATTGAAAAAGATGACTTCTTTAATTTGATGCTCCCAGAAATATCCATTGCTTTCTCGTTTCCAACAATAGAGCATAGATTTCTTTTTTGTAAGACATAAAAAAAACAGCTTAGTAGACTTTTAGTAAAAAGCAGTGTTAATTATCTTTTTAATGCCTACGGTGGTTCCCAGCAGTCCTTCTCTTTGGTATACTATTGCGCTGTTTTGGCCCCATAACCTAAAAAGGGCCTTGTTCCGCTAACTCCATTTTAAAATGCCTTCTTATATCATTATATTCTTATTAAGTAGCTCAGACAAAACTTAAATGGCCAGGGAATAATGTGCAAAAAAATGCTTACTATTATCTCTAACCGTTTTAGAGTTATTTGAGTTTAGAATCGATCAATATAAAAAGACCACCCTGTATAATGCGTCAGGGGCAACAAAAATAGCAAATACATTTCTGACCGCATGATAATATTAATCTAATAGTTGCACTTGGAAAATGGTTTTGTTCATTCTCTTACAATAAAATTCTCTAGCCTATTCTGAAGATTGTAGACACATTCAGAACAAAATTTTCCACAACTGCTTGTTCAATTTAAACCAGATTTTGACTGCCCTTGACCTTAAAAAAGTACATGGTCATGAAATGTCTAAAGCAAAAAACAATAAGAGGCTAAAACAGCTGAAGCTTGGTGCCCCATAGGCCTATAAACAACTTACTCAATGCTAGACTAGACTATATTGCCTAATTTTCTTTTTTTATCTTGCCACTTACAATAGTACGCACAAAAATAATTGAGAATTGCAAAGAACTTGAACGTGCAAAGTTATTCATATGCAATCCCTTGGGGATATGTTGCAGCAGATTGTATATTAATAATACATATATATTGTGTATTGAAGTTTTAAGAGATAAAAGTTCAGCATGATCATTGAGCTTTGTCATTCTCCCTCAGAATGACATTTTTTTTACTTATAATAAATTCTATGAAGAATACAAGGCCAAAATAATAGCACTTTCTTTCATCATTGCATTTCCTTACTGGATACTTTAATAAAATGTTTCAGAAAGTCTGCATCCTTTTATTTCCAGTTGGCTGTTGGTTTTGTTTTCTATAATACGGTACTCCTTGCAACGATGTAAAGTCATTAACAATGCAGGCAACACCAACCAACAGAGTGGGATACTTCAATTCAGCTGGCAGACAAACAGACTCGAAAAAAACAACCTTGAATCAAATCCCTGTCTTCTCATCTACACAAGGTAAATAGCCTAAAAACACCACCACACACACCAGTTTCAACATTATATATTAGATGTGGGGCAACAAATAGATTTATAAAGAGTGCTTAAGGCACCAAAGTTTTGATTATCAAAAAGCTTAGCAGTTCTTATTGACAGAAACCAAATTGTAGATATCATTTAGAAAGCTGTAGTTTTTCTCCGCTTGCCTTCGTATGAGCAGTTGTGACAACTCAGTTGCCCTTTAGCGTAATATGACGTGCACAAAGTTTTGACACCATCTAAGGCACAGCTCTACCTTTTAAAAATGTATACGTATGCACAAAAACATTTTCCACTAGATATACAGATACATACACTTTCACGCCTCATATATAAGACATTTTACATACACAAATACAAATATGTTCGCATTTAAATATAGTATTATTTGATAACCCTTTTTATAGCATCCCCATCCCACCTTCATACCCATGTCTACTAACAGAATATAATATACAGTTCCCATCTATTTCATCTTGTACATACACAAAAATGGTTCTTGGCATTTAGTTCAACCTCATTACTGTAAATGATCCTTTAGGTCAAGCCCGGCAAAATTCGAACCATATTGCAAAGATTTCAAACTTGCCCTATAAAAGATGATGAAGTGAGTACACTTTATGCAATGCACATTCATCTTTCAAACAATCAGTTCTCTTGAGACAATAAGATGCATAAAACTTTTGTAAACTGGATAAATGTCAGCAAAATTTGAATTTGAATCAGTCATGGGGTGAGCTTGACTTGGGGAGGAAAAAAAAAAGTTGCCAACAAGTTAAGTATATTGTGAAAATGTGAAGTAAACAAGGGCAACTAGTAATAAATAACAGCCATTCCTGAAATTTACAAAACCCTGCAAGCCTGTGCCATCAAATAGTCTTGCTTGGTAGGCGCTGAGCATGTTAAAAAGTCACTTCCATCATGTCATCCAGTGCTTGATCATAAACATACAATATAGAAGCCGTCTGAGATCAGTTTTATATATATTCAACAACATTACAAAAACAGCACAAATCTTATCTTACTCAGTGAATTGTTAATTCAAAACAAAAATTAAGCAGACTATCTACATCTTCAAACTATACATAATTCCTCACTAGAATCAATCACTACTATTCCATGAGATTTTTGTGTGATATGCCAAAAAAGATATGAAAACTTTTAACATGACGGTCCTATACTTTTTTTGCAGCAAGCCAGTGAGCTTTTGCATAAGTGTGATGTAAATATCCATTCAAGAGACAATGTTATAAGGTAAATGTCTTTCTTTAGTGGAGTTATCTGCTTTAATGCCCATACATATTTTTCCCTACATGCCTACAAAAAAGTTCCCAACTGAGAAAGTCCAGTCCCAGCTCAGGATAAAGCAAACCCTAAAAACCATTGAACTTTTGAGTCCATTTACTTTCAACAATGGCAAGCCATGTAATGCTCTTTTGCATTTCTCCTGACATAACATATGAACAGTTGAAATCATTGGCTATAATTCCGACATTTGAATGAAACGAAGGGCTACATAGTGACAATTGCACCGGGATCAATATGCTGTAAATAGCGCAAAATGGTGGGGTGGTAGGGTTGATGGGTTTTCATGAGCTGTCAAACATTTGCTAAATGGTGTAGAAGAAAGAAGTCATTATAATCGGAGAAGAAATATGTGTGTTCTCTTATATAATTGTCTGCATTACGTTCTTTGAATAATCAAGTAACTTCAAAAAGGAAAAATGCCAGAGGGCATAGTTATAATGTCACCACAATCCCACACATTCATTTTGTTCTTGGGCAGTGTCACTGAAGCTAAATGTTTGAAATTCTCTCCAAATCTCATGGATGTGATTTACAGGGTCTGTCTGTGATTCTGTATAAGACTCATGCTGGCAAGAGCCTTGCTCCAGTCATATCAGTATAAATCAAATAAAAGTTTGGGGGACCTTGCTCCTCAAACCATTCAGCGAGAGAAAGAGAAAAAAAAACCCATCTTAAGCGTCTACCACTGAAGAAACAAAAATCTGAGCCGTGATAGAATCTGAACAATGCTGTACATATTTGATCACTTTGGGGAAATTGCCAATACTAAGGGTATCACACATGGACGACACAGGTGAATCACAGCGAGAGCTGCTTCACTTCCACATATTTGCACACCTTTCTCAAACACTTGCCACCTCTCTCACGCACTTGCCACACCTTCACTCTATATGTACAACGTGGCATGTCTCTCCATACTCCCATCCCCAATGTCCAATTCCAACGGTTCCTCATGCATATGTACTTGTGACAGGGAGGCAGTTGCCATAGCGATGTCTGGCATCACATCGCTGAGAGCACTTGAGCTGCATGGTTCATGCTGAAAAAGAGAAAGAAATATGTCATAATCACCAGTTTTAAATAACTTAATGTAAGAAGGCCCAGGAAAAGAAATTAGCAACATGCAAGTCAAGAAAGAAGATTCAAATGATTGAAACAAACTTGAATTTCCACAAGGTTTTGAGGTAGATACTAGACTTTTAGCACCCAATGGAAGAGCACATCCCAACCTACTTATCCGACGGCTCCTTTGGCAAAACTGGACACTACGGTTATTATAAGAGTAAGGTAGTGACAGAGAGAACCTTTTTCTAATAATTCACATTTTTCTGTAGTGATAGACCATTGCATTTTGTTTAATTCCCTAGAAATACTAACACTAAGTCACTAAGACGAAGAAAGACCTTGGAACTGAATCTCTATCTCCAATAAGATGCAGGTTGGAGCCAAATAACTCCAAATTTCTCTCTTCGCTCTCCAGGATATGAGATGAAGGAAAAAGAAAATACTGACATAAGTAAAAATGTTCACTATTTAGATAAAACAGAGGAAAAAAACCCATTCCCTCAAAGCATCTTAGCCCAAAGTTAAAAAACTTAAAAAGTCTACATAACAGCAAAAATGAGCTGTCCAGAATCATGACAAACCTCTGATGGGTTGTAAGACAACTGGCGAGGAAGATTTCTGTCTGTATTTGTTTGTTTGTTTGGGATTTTACGGCTCCATCGACACTATAAGGACATTTCCTCGCTGAGAAACACTTTTGGTCTTCGTCCACTTTGTCCTCTTTAGAGGTGTTGTATTAAAGAGTTAAAAAGTGCAATAGCATCATTACTTAAAAGGAAAATATATTTACAGTATAGACTGCTAATTTTTAAATAACATTTACATGTGTGTGTATATATGATAATACACTTGATTGGGAATATCTTTTAACCTGATTCACGTTAAAAGTTTTACAACTTGTTGTAAAATTCAATTTCCTCTACAAAGTTTAAAATTTTGTAATTTGGGACAACCTCAAAAAGAGTTTTAAGGTCTTTTGTTTTGTAATGCTTCGCCCTCACATCCCGAAAGTCAACCCACTCCGAAAGGAGGTATTTCTGTCCGTGCTCTCCGGTAAATGAGATGAAGAAAATATTGACTTAGGTAAACATGTTTATTCTTTGGAATAAAACAGCAGAAAAAAAACCACTCGCTTGAAGCATCTGGGCACAAAGTTCAAAGACTGACAAAGACTACATAAAAAAATAAGGAGCTGTCCAGAATCGTGACAAATCTCCACTGGGTTGTAAGTCAACTGGGGTGGTCAAAGTATCTTAGCCTAAAAAAACTGAGAAAGACTACATAAAAGCAATGAGTCATAACAAACCTCTGTTGGGTTGTAAGTCAACTGGGGAGGGAGATTTTTGTCTGGGCTTTCCGGGAAACGTAGCTGAAGATGCTGCTGCCCGAGATACTGTTGCTGCTGAGGCTGCCTGCAGGCAGGGTGAAAGTGACGCCTGCGGTGACTACCACTTGTGTAGTAATACTGGCTGTTCTGCAACACCTCCACTGCGCTGTCCGGCAGGCCAAACTCGCGGACAACGCGTAGCTGAATGCTGAGGGCAGCGTTCATTGCAAGAGACCGTTTGTCACGACAGGGGAGAGTGCCGATTCTCTGAGCAACTTTTGATTGCATAAGCTCCTGCTCTCGCTCCAACATCTTCACAAAAGTTGTTCTGTCAGGCACTGGAATGGACATGAATAATTGCTTTGTTAGGCGCTATACTATAAATGGAAAAAAAAAGTAAACAAGGTTAAACTTATACCCTAACATAAGACTTAAAATAGAAACATCAATACTGTTTACTTCTTCAACTGCTATATTTTGTTGTTGCTTTTTCTCTACATCTATAAAAACATTCTGATTCATGATGTAAAGTGTTACAATATTGCTTCACAACTCTCATCTCTCACAGCGTGGCTTTAAATGTGAGAGTGAGCTGAATGGAGTGAACTCACCTGAGACAAAAACTGGTGTAATGGTTAGGACCTTTGCCTACTACGCAGAGAATTTCAATCCCCAAATTAAAAGTAAAGTAATCTTTATTTATCCCCGTGGGGAAAATCATTTTGCAATGGTGTACAAACGTATTCATACAAGCCATAATGCATACATGTAATGACAAATATGGACAATGTAAACGTCATTCATACAAAGTATGCACATACTGTAATTTATAAAGATATATCCCTCTTCAAAGTCTAACAGCAATGATCGCTACAAACTCAGGCAGAGAAAAATGTAACATATGTACCAACCTTACCTGCAGTTAATTGAAAAAAAATTGTGAGAATTAAATTTTTTCCGTGAGTGAGGGAGATTGTCACGAAATTCATGAGACTCGGACTGAAATCGTAAGAATTTGCAACTCTGAAACATGAATCAGCGAGTCTCACCAGGTATTGTTCCAGAGATAATATCCACGGTGGAGACAGGTGAGCCTGAGTAAGGCAAAGGGAGCTGCACGTCTCTCTCCTCCAGCATGTACAAAGTGTCTGGAATGGCAGACATGTGGATGGCTCGCACTCGGCTGTTGGAGTCGTGCCCCTGAGACAACATCTCCTCCAAGGTGTTCTGAACATTGGGATACAAGACAAAATACAATCATAACCATAAGCATAAAATGACATCAAATTTCCCTCTTCTCATGGATCAATCACAAAACTTAAAAATAAGCATAAACTGAAAAGAAAAAAACCCTAACAAAATCACACACACTCTTGGCATATTAAACTATTTCATCCTTATTATCATGGTACTATCAAAGAGCTTATAATTTTATAAAAAGATGCAAGCTCGGTCTGGATTAGTGAGCGGAAAGAGAAAGAAAAATGTATCGCAAAAGATAGCAAAAAAGCTCCTCTAGTGCATTACTACGTCATAAGAGAGTAAAAAACTAGAATCATGACGTGGTTGATTAGAATCAAAATTTATCGATAATTTATAGTATTTAGGTTAATAATAATTTTGATGACATTTTCTGTTACAAATTGCATGATGTGCATTTTCGTGACAACGAAGGCAACCCTCCGGGAAACTTAAGCCTAATTGAGGGCTTAAGTAAAAAACAAAACAAGAAGAGGCTAAAACAGCTGAGGCTGGCGCCTCTATAAATAACCC
>JAUKPP010276671.1:0-10895 GCA_032273245.1 Phyllaplysia taylori | reverse complement strand
CCCCCCCCCCCCCCCCCCCCCCCCCCCCCCCCCCCCCCCCCCCCCCCCCCCCCCCCCCCCCCCCCCCCCACGGAAAAGCTGTTCTCTTAGTGATTTCTTTGTTCTGCTTGGGTTCTGCTGTGAGGACATTGTAAGGCATGTGGGTGGCCAGGGCTGTGGTGTAAGTGTAATGGTTAGGCTCTTCGCCTGTCATGCGGAGGACCCGAGGTTGATCCTAAGCATGTACGATCTGGGGGTTTTTTTGCTGGACTTTTCCCCTCTCAGCCCAGGTTGACCATGACAAGCAGGGCCGAAGTAGCCCGTGTCTTGAATGACCTTACAGTGTTGCAGGGGATGTAAAACTGGTAACCAAGCAAAAAAACAAAGCATATGGGTGAAGTTTGGCAGCCATGTAGTGTTAATCATTATCATTGTCATTTCTTTTTTCTGCTAGCAAAGTTCTACCTCGTGACTTTCCTCGTGCTGTCAAACTGGGATAGTTAAGAAGAAATGAGTATTTTTTTGTTATTTAATTTTGTGTTTTCAATTTAAATAATTCAGTCACTTTTTAAAAATTAATGTTGTCACATTTTTTTTATACCCCCTCTCTCTCTCCTTTTCTCCACATTTTGAGCATTCATCATGTAAAGATATTGTCATGGTGGTTCCAAAATGGCCTAGTTCCAACTTGGGTCATTATGGGATATACCCATTATGTAATTCCCCACATCATAGTGCACTGTTTGGTATTACATGTATTTAAAAGTAACAACCATTGTGCTACAATTTAATATTTCCATCATGGCTTGACGTGTAGAATAGACTGAGATCCAGTCAGCTTTTTTTTTTGTTTTCTCAGAAGTGCAGAAAGTGAGTTAGGCCATAATGGTAGCACCATGACGAAATTTGGAATGCCCTCGATCCGTGCTCTCAAGTATATTATTATAACTGTGATGTGAGATTGTATGTCACAGTATGTTGTTATCTTGTTGACCCTGTTTGTTTGATTCCACTGATTTATTGTTGTTGTTATTGTTGTTTTTTCTCCACACCTTATATTTATTCACTTTATATCTTTGTACCGAATAAGAATTTATTATTTGTTTTGTCTTTTTTTCTACTTATATTTTGTAGGAAAGTGAAACTGTTTTCTGCACTATTTGATATATTAGAGAGGGAAAGTGTCCATATTTCAACCATTTTTTACTGGAGTGTGTGTCCCTCTCTCTCCTTGTGCCCCCTCCCCCAAACCACCCTATGGATGAGATGTTGAAAAGTTTCTTGATCTAGTTCATATCAGTGACATTTGTACCTGGTCACAAAATGTTGTTTTTGGTTACATTGTTGATGTTTACCTTGTTACCATAGAGACTGCTTTGGCAATTGCATGAGGTGATAACATTTCTTTGTATAAAGAATGAGTCAGGGAGAGATTTATCTTTTTCTTTCTTTCTTTTTTTCCTTACTTTCTTTCTTTCTATTTTTACAACCTTACCCCTCAACCCCGTTTTTGTTCCCACATTATGAGATGACTTTGATCACATTAGGATTGTTTTAGCTGCTGTCACAGTGTATTTAGGACTATCAGGTTGGGAATTGTAACAGTGTAGCAGGTGCAACTGAATTGATACGTGGGGTTTCATGCCTTGAAATCTCTCATTAGAGGTTGTTCGTTTTTTCTGTTGTCCATCTCTATTATACTTGAACATAAAATGGAAAAAGTGCTTGGAAATTCAGGTCAGCTCTATTTATTGTACAATTGAAAATTTCAGGGTTCGAGATGTGAAACCAGCTACGTCAATTTTTGCCATTCTGGGAAAAAAAAAATTTTCTTTTGTTTCTTCTGTACTCATGAACTGACTTCAGTAAATATAGCAGAGTTATATAGGGTTGATCTACTGGAAGAAAATGCAAATGCTTGAACTGAGAACTAAAAGTATTCACATTACCTGAGACAAAAACCTTGGACAACCATATGTTAATATTGCTTAGTGGGATTTATATCTGCGCCTTCACTTGTTGGTTCTGCCATTTTTACCCATGACGAATGATTTGAATATTGCTGATAAAAAAAAAGGGACGACGAAGCCACTCAGCAATTATCAATTTATCTCTCAACGTTTTTGTTTTTCCTCACATAGCGCTTCATCACATCTTCCTAAGCTTTATAACTTATGTATTATATATGAAGGAACCTTGTTGAAGAATCTCAAAATTGCTTGGTTAAAGTGCTGTGGCCAGTGTCGTCACGTCCAAGGCTTACTATTTCCTTGTCCTGTACCCTAAGACCTAAGTGAATATCATCTCAGTGGTTTGT
Source organism: Phyllaplysia taylori (assembly GCA_032273245.1). Lineage (NCBI taxonomy): Eukaryota > Metazoa > Mollusca > Gastropoda > Aplysiida > Aplysiidae > Phyllaplysia > Phyllaplysia taylori. The sequence goes on along the minus strand of JAUKPP010276671.1, from coordinate 8,599 downwards.
GTGGCGTGCAGTCTCAGCTAGGTCTAGGATTTCTTTGTAATCAGTCTGTACAATGTAGTGTTTTGCTTGATGTGTTGTCTGACCACCAGATAAGATAAGGTAGGATATCCTTGATATAGGCTATATGTTTCAAGCAAACATTGAATCACAAACAGGAGTGAGGAAAGAAGTTTTGTTATGATATTCCTCCTATATATTAGACAGGCATGGCTTTTTATGTGGTTTGTCTTTGGCCCTGTGAGAAACAGTAAGGTTAAATGGGATCACCTGTCTCCAAGAGGAAAACCCAATTGATACCTTTTATATGATTTTTGGGGTTTAGTCGGGGTTGTTGTTTTTTCAGTTATTTAAACTTTTCACTCATTTTACACGGCATAAATTTGCATACCATGTTTACATAATGTGTCCTACCTCCACGGTATGTTGGAGGCTGAATTTGCAAAACTCAATTCTAAAGCCACCTGTGTTAATTTCTTATGCGCACAGTTTTTGACAGATATATGTATTGACAGTTGTGGGATGTTATGCTCTTTCTTGGTTCTGATGACATAATGTGTTTGGAATGTGCACAGGTTTTAAAGTTGAGAAATTGCTGGTCAGATTTTCAATTTTAGCTGCCTAGTCGTGGTTGGCTTGTGGATTTGTTGATAAGCTGTTGTAGCCTGGATAAGGTTAAGCCGTCTTTTTCTGAAATCTTGTCTCGCTTATTTGAGATTTTGTCTTGTCTTTTCTGCGATTTTCTCATGCTGCAATGTTTCTCCACTCTTTACCTTTGATGGTATCTGTGCTTTCTTCTTGTGTATAGTGTAAGTACATGAAATCCTGTTTCATATCATTATTGTTATGCTACACTACACAGGTGGATGGATGAAACCTCGCAACCCGCAACCCAACATGTTTTGGGACAGCATTCTTTTCCCAGTCATTTTTCACTTTGGGTGATGAGAATAACAGAAGGTTTTTTACTCATTTGTACCGACTTGAGTTTGTGAAAAAAAACGCTTTTCCAAGAGAAGATCGGTTGTTGTTTTTCCTTTTTTGTTAAATTTTCCATTACCGGCCCTGTGGTGTAATGGTAAGGCTCTTCGCCTATCATGCAGAATACCCAAATTCAATCTGCGTTTTTTGTGCTGTGATTTTTTTCCCTCTCAGCCCGGATTGGCCCTGACACGCAGGGTCGAAATAGCCCGTCTCTTAAACGACCTTACAGTGTTGCAGAGGACGGAGAACATGTAACCAAACCAAACCAAAATTTTCCTTTCTGGGGTTTGGAGCTTTCATCCCTCCACCAACAAATACCTTGCTGTTTTCTTTGAAGACGAAGAGGGAAGCTGTACAAATGTTTGTAACACATGGTGCGACATTCTTGTAAAGAGAAAGGAAAGAGGACTATGGCATTATCATAGCATGGCATGACCACCCAGAAGGTACTTTTGTTTTTCACCTGCTTATTCATGACACACTTTTCTCCACCACCAATGTGTTGTTTGTTGTTGTGTGCTCTGGTTTTAACTAATCTTCACACATTGCTTTACAGTTATATGGTATAGTAAATATCAATATCACTGCAGGCAGGCTGACATGCTTTATGGCTTGTGTATAAATTGTCATCTAAAAACTGTAATATTTCTTTTACAATCATATTATAATAGAGGAGATATTTCAATTTACCCTTGTAAAAAAGATGTTCACCTACGAACTTCAGTTCTCATCTTAATTGGCATTCTGACAGAGCTAATGGCAACATTGGATCTTTGCAAATCTTTATGGAATGTCACTCTTGTTCTGATAGCCTCACACCTGAGAATAAGGTGTAAAAATTTGTCTATCTCAGAAATATTGTGATTACTGTTAGTATGAACTTTTTAGTATAAACACCAGAGTAAGAAATGAGCTCCCTTGTGAATTCAAGATTTGCGATTATTTTCACTTAAACTGTTGAAGGCAAAACCTTCTAACCTGGACAACCTCTGCTAGGTTGTGCAACATTTCACACTTGGATGCCTACACTTTAGGTTCTGATACCACGGCTCTGGATTTTTATGGCAAGATGTGGCCATCCCTTAGTAGTGCAAAATTTGTTGGCTTGATAAGAGGACTGAACAAAATCCACAAACTTTTCATGTTTTATGCAATTGAAAATGTTAGTATCTATAGGAAGCTTAGAGATGCTCAAAAGTGATATCTTTCTCTTTAACTCAGCATGCCTTTCTTATTCCCAGATTTCCACTGTGAAAATATCTACATTTTTTGTATCTTTTACATTACAGGTTGTATATTTTTGGATAATTCAATGGAGAGAAAGATAAGAATTTCTTGTGTACCCAGAGAAAATTTTACACTTTGTTGTTTATAAGAGAAGATGCAAAGATTTTTATATGAACTGTAGGGGTCTCTATGCCAGCTTTCTGCGGGTGGCAAAGACTGCCCGAGTCTGCAGTGCTGCCATGGAGCATCTATGTTCTTGGGGCATTCAATTCGCAATTTTGTCAGTGCAGTAAAACCTGCCCTAGTAGCCACCTACACAAGACAAACCCTTATAAAAACTACCACTTCCCATTTCCTCCCGTGCTTTTTTCTTTTTCTATAAAATGACAATGTTAAATAATAATAATAATAGATTGCATTTATATAGCGCATATCCCCGCTCGAAAGCAGGCTCTATGCGCTTTACAATCATTATTATATGTTGAAGATGACCACCTGTCTAAGAAGACCACTTTTCTTCTCAACAATGAGTGTCTTCTGTCTTGGGCAGGTTCAACTGTATTTCTAAAAAGGGGTAGGGGCTCCTGTTATGATCTTTGTAACTTTGGGCTTTCATAGTGCGGTAAGATGGAACTTGTATTATTTTGTAACTACATTGGAATTGGTTTGAAAATGTGACCGCTTGTAGTTTCTCAGTGTTCAGCCATTGTAACAATGGTAGGCATATTTTGTTTTGGGCATGCAGGTCATGGGTGACCAGAGTAAGAACAAGAGGCTAAAACAGCAAGAAAAGCTGGTGCCTCTATAAATAAATAACTTCTGTCTGACTCCCTAAGGTTATAAGTCTGTCCCTATTGCGTAAAAGGACTCCTTTTTCTGTAAGCCTGAGTAAAATATGAGAGCTTTATTGGTGGTAAATTAGTGGAAGTTATAGATCCATAAGGCCTGGGTTGTTGTTTTTTATCCCTTTTTTGATCAGGTGGAGACGTTTGATCTCATGACTCTCCTCTTGTACATAATGACGAAACCTTGCATTTATAATGATTGTGCATAGCTTTGATTGACTGGAGACTATATCGTCTGTACACCACATGACATTTTTGGGGCTGATCTTTTTGTTTGAAGTTGGACAAAATTTTATATCTCAATGATATGATGATAAAACGAGGTGGACTTCCTCCTCCCCATTGTATATTTAACCTGTTTATATTTTCAGTCACATAAGCCGAGGATTTTTCCCACAACTTTTTGTTTTTATTATTCTGAAATATTTTCTCATAAAGATAAAGAAATAAAGAAAAAAAACATGGGGTCTTCATCCCTGTTAGGAATTCGGGTCACATATAAATTCTGACAAATACAAAACCTTAAGACAAATTAGAATTTGTGTGGAGTACCGTACTCACACTGTAAGTGCAATATAAAAAAAAACAGAATTCACTCTATTTTAGAAGTTTTGGAAAGAAGTCTAGTTTCTTTGACATTTTCACAGATAATGATAATATGAAGAGCTACATTGCAAAATGAGTTATACACTAAAAACAAAAATGAGAAAACTGAAATTGTTTTCACTTTACAATGCTTTTGAAGGAAAAATCTATGTTGTGCTATGATTGGAAGAGCCAGTAAAGCACGTTGTAATTTTTTTCTCTCAGCCAAATGTTTCTCAACTGTAATTAGTCATTAAAAGTAACATCATTTTTTTTTTTCCAGTATTTTTATATAGCACCTTTTGCAGTGAAGCTCTATATTTTTTATCCAAATGCAATCTATTGTTATGTTTCAATAACTTTCTTTTCTCGTTGAATGCTTTGGCTTGCATTTGTCCTCACATCCCGAACATCTACCCCATTTTTTTTTTCACTACATCTTTGTCCCAGTGATACTACTCTACCACTGTACAGTTGATTAACCTGCGAGTCTGTGATGGTTATTGTAACAAGGGTCGCTCTCTCATGGCTGTATTTTTAATGCCTTTTTGTGTGGAATGCTTTCTCTTAACCCCTTCTTACTATTTAACATTATATTGCACTTCTCTGCTACACTATGTAGTGTTTTCTCTTTGTGGTCACTTTTTCTTACTTGTGATCTCTGCCATGAACATCCAGTTGTGGTGGCCCTTCCCATAGGAACAAACGTAAGTTAAAGTTTTCTTTGATCTCAGTTCTTGAAAACTGGGGGGTATGGAGGAAGAAGATATTGATCTTGACTCAAATTTGTTAATGCTTGGATTTGGCCACATTTGTCTTGATTATTTTTTAAATCATTTGTCACTATTATTGAAATTGAAAATAGGAAAATGATTTTAAAAACAGATGTGATACGAGATGGCAGAAGAATGTTAAACTTGTATCTGAATTTTTTAAACTTGCCATAAAATCCTGATAACAGGTAAATTGCACATCACACTTGGGCCAAGAACAACTGGGAATGTTTACTACTATTTGTACAATGTCGTTGCTGCAGAACTCTAAACTGCAAACTCGGAATTTGGTCAAATGAGTTTTTTCGTGAAATTGTGTTTGACATTATATAACTCATTCTATAAATAATTTTCAGACAGATTGACCCATCCAAAGAGTCGTAGCAGCATTGGATTCTGAACAGCTAAAAAATGCATATAGTAACCTTGATTTTCAGTTTTTTCCCTCTCCCTTACAATTTGCAAAAACCGAGTTAGCTGTTTGGAGTTCTGCAGCAACGATATGATTGTTACTTTGCACAGGGTCAATACTGTAGTGTAACACCATTATTTTTCTCTCTTTTGTTTGTACAAATTATTGAGCTGAAGTTCGACATGTTAGGATGCTGGGCAAAATCATATCCCTAGTTTCAAAGATCTTCTCAACCCTGCTCTTATCTTGGTGAATTTAGGAGTCAAAATTACTTTCTCAAGCTAGAAAAGCCATTGTCTTTATAGTGAAGGGATTGAGTTTCAGAAACGTTTCTCTTTTTGTGCCCACAGAAAACACACAATTTCATAGCAATGTATGCAAAGCATCATGAGGGAAAGATCATGTCAAGAATTGTATGAAATTATGTTACAACAATTAAAACATTAATGACGGCTTCAATGTATGCTTGCAATATATTTATATTATATGTACGTGAAGATATTTTAAAAGAATTTTTGGAACAATCTAATTTTTGTGCATTCGAATCATCACTCCAGATACAAAGGTATGAATTATGTAATACGCAAATCTTTTAATAAAAACGCCCAGTAAGGTGCACTAATTTGAATGAGTGGGAAACCCCCCATTTTTGTGTACATGCAAATATCTAGAAAGAGACTAGTAGCAGACATAATTTATACATTTTCAGTTTCCTTCACTTTTGTGTTGATTTTAACATAAATGCTTGATGGGGACAAAATCATGTGTTGCTTCATCCACTAGCAATGTAAGGGTGTCAGGTCATAACCATTTTCTCTTTTGTGTAATCTGCTCAATAAATTGACCACATCTTCGGAGATGCTTGGATAGATTTGTGTTTCTCCACTTGTCAACATGGTCTTTTGCAGAGTTGCCAACCCTCATGATATTGTCGTGAGTTTCTCATGAATTTCATAACAATCTCCCGCCCTCACAAAAAATGTTGAAATCTCACACAGATCTAGATCAGTTGGGCTGGTAAGATAAAGACCTTGATAAACTTTTTATTGGTCTGGGATTGCAGGCGTCATTGCTGTTAGACTCTGAAAAGGGGTAGGCTGTCTTTATGGGAAATTGTTGCTGAATTCCTTGTCATCAATGACATGTAGTGGATTGTTGCGAACCTCTCTTCTAATTTTTTTTAATTTGGAGCCAACATCAGATGATGAAACATGAAAAGAATTGTTCCTTTGTGCAACAATTCATTGTACTAAAAAGAGTAGAATCTCACGAAAAAATACATGAAATCTCACTGAAATTTCCTTTTGAGGGTTGGCAACTCTAGTCTTTGGTTAGAAGTAACTTGTAAGAGTCCTCTTATGAAGACTGGCGCCAAAATGATTACATGCAGTAGGTTATCTGCCAGCATGTATTCCTTGTACATTATCCATACATGACAATTTTTGTCATAGATTCATTTAAAAGTCATACATAATGTTGCTTTTACTTCTCATTACAGTCAGGGTCACTTCCAAGTTTTATTGGGTTTCCGAGATAGATGGAAAGAAACCATTGATTCTTTTTCACTTTTCTTACTCTTACTCTCTCCCTCTCTCCCTCTCTTTCTCTCTCTATCTCAAACCACAACTATTCCCTCTCTTTATCTCTCTCTCTCCCTCTCTCTCTCTCTCTCTCTCTCTCTCTCTCTCTCTCCCTCTCTTTCTCAAATAGAAATAGAAATGAAATGAACTTACTCTATCAGTTTATGCATTTCATTTGGAGGGGAAAGAAATAAGAAGAGACAAGTTTGTGTTTTGTCATAATTTTGTTTTTATTATGCCATTATCTTTGTTTTCCAGTGGCAGTTTTGTACTGTATCAATATTTGACAATGACAGCTTTGATTTTACAATGATTTGTGTTGTGAAATGAGAATCTCTGCAATGCAACAAATTTGTCTAAAATTGGCATTGCTATACATAATTTATATAATTTATTTCTTCAGTCCTCAATTCTGCTGTCTTTATATAAAAGGCTGTCCATATGCACGTTTACTTTTCAGCATACACTGCCTTTTGTAAAAAGATGTCAGAACTGCCTTAGCTTCATAATATTGGTTTTTCGATCATTTATTAGGTTTCATCTACCCATTACTGGTCTAAAGCAGCTCTCCACATTCTTCTCTCTGTCATAACTGTTTCACTTCTGTGCTCTCTCTCTCCAGCCACAGTCTGAAGTGGCATAAAGTGAATTTTGTTTTATCCCTATATACAAAACTACAACTTGAACGGGGAGTCCAGGCGCCAACATGACCTTTAAGAGTAAAAGGAGCCTTAAAACCTGCAAGAAACAAGCCATCTAATCATCGAATGAATTAACAAACTTGCATTGCTGGTTAAAGATATGTATACAGTTGCAATGAATCTTTTTGACCATTGATAAAGTTGAACTTTTATCACAGGATTGACATTTTCTCTGGGCAGATGAATTTTCTATTTTGCAAGACATCTCTTCAACCCTTTTCACTTATTGTTTATTTGTTAACACTTGTTCTATTTATTTTGCTAAATTTCTTTGCTTCTTGGTACATATTCCGACCACATGGCCTCATTCAGCCAAGTGGGTGGTTGTCAGAAGACATTTAAGTTTCATTTCTTTGCCATTGTGTCTAGGTCTAGTCTAGGCTGCCCCCTTTAAAATCTCCGCTGCTGTATATCTCTGAACGTTTCTTATTCTTTTAGCAATTAGTTTTAAATTCTGTTCATGTATGTTGTAATTCATTTCTGACCCTGACCCTTTAGCTGTTCTCCATGTTATCATTATGGCACCTGGTAAGAAAGCCCAAACAATGGTTGAATTCAAAGATTTTTTAAAGATTCAGTATTGGTAGGATCAGAGGTGTTGCTCACCTAACTTGTGGGTTGCTGTCTCCGACTCTCTGCTGCCTTTCATTTATAAGTGGTTTCGCTTGGCTTTATTGGGACATTCATTGTAGGCTATTCTTCTTATGGCATAGATCTTTCTCCTCACCTTTTATCACCCAACTGTCATCAAGGTAGTCTAGTCTAAATCTCCTTTTCTGTCTGGTCTCTGCGCTCTTCCCGTACATTGTCATTTCAAACCCCCACCCCCCACATATTTTTTTTTAGTCATTACTTTTTCTATGTCTAACTTTCATTCTCTCTCTTGCCCAACTTTTCTACCTTCACTCCTGCACCATAGTTTTGTATCATTTTGCTCTCGCAATTGCTTAATGGCTATTGGGTGCTCTATTGTGGTTTTCTCCCTCTACCTCTTTCTAAATACATATTTCTATTGTTTTAACTTTAACTTCATTCTTCATAAATTACCCAACAATTATAGTGCAGTTTAAACAACACAGTAATGTCGACAAAAACAAACAATTTGTGCAAACAAACTACTTTGTACTTTACTAAACCAAAAATGATCTTTCATCCAGTTCCCAAACTCTTATAATTTATTTGATTATTTATTGTTGTCAAGTGCATTTGTGCTAATGTATTTTTACTCATTTTTAATTTTAACTCCACCTAGGAAATGACATTTATCCCTCTTCTCCTCAGTGTCTGTTGTACATTATTGTTATTGCTATTATTATTAAAAGACACAATAACTGAGATTGGTGAGAGGAGCAGGGAGAGCATTTGTTACTACATCCTCACCTTTTGTTGTTCTAAATAATGAATTATTGAATTGTTATTGTGATTTTTTAAAAACTTTTTAACATACGAATACTTGTCACACACTCGCCCTTTCCCCCTCCCCCTCCCCCCCCCC
>JAUKPP010276649.1:0-10897 GCA_032273245.1 Phyllaplysia taylori | reverse complement strand
AGGGGAAAAGAGAGAGAGAGAGAGGGGGGGGGAAGAAGAGGAAAAGCCGTGGCCGATTTTATTTTTCTTGATACCACATGAAATCTTAGCCATTTCGTTTCCCGACTTTTTCCCGACTTCCCGACCCATCACGAAATTCCCGACTTTTTTTCCCGATTTCCAGACTTAGCGGGGACCCTGATAGAAGCGCCAGCATCTTTGGCTGTTTTAGCCTCATCCGTTTCTGAGAGAATGGTGGTTTGAGCCATGGTAAAATTAACGGGATATGCTTGCAGTAGAAATTTTTCAATTTATTACTTCTCCCTAAGGACTATGTTAAAGCTATCACTCATCAGACGTGCTGACCTTTCATATAAATGAAAAGAACTTCTACTTTTTCAACGAAATTGCACAAACATAGATTCACCACCATAAAGACGAAAATTGTTTCGCAACAGGCGCGAGTGAGCGATCTCTGAGAAAGCTTGTGAGAGAGGTTCGTAAACGTTTCAGTTTCCGGCCAAATATCACTTCAACTAAAAATTGATTGGACATTAAAAATAATTAATAATTGTTTTTTAGTGTCGACCCAATGGATGCTATATTTGACAATACCTTACAATACTTATAATTATATAGATACTGTAAATAAAAATATCAAGGTTTGAAAATATTTTGGGTAAGGCTCATATGTGCCCAATGGCATTGAATTTGTGACCTAAGGAAATGCTAAAAATGTTTGCAAAGTGTCACTATGAAGCCCACAACTCACCGGACAACTGTTCTGTTGAGCCTGTAGTCTCCCCCCTGATGTACCAGCTTGTTGTGCCGAGAGAGCGTCGTCCTCATGGAGAACTGACGTCCACAGCCTTCTACTTTACACGTGTAGAATACGCCTGGTGTGGTGGAGATGTAGGAGTTGAATCAAGTTAAAACAAAAGAAACACCTTTAATTCTACTATGATGTTTTCCAGTGATTTTGTGATAAAGAATTTTCTTACATGGTACTCATGTACGCTTTACAGGAAGTTAGGGAGTTTCTGAATGACTTTGGTGTGCTGGGGTAATAATGATTGCAAAATGCATAGAGTCAGCGTTCTAGCGGGGATATGTGCTATATAATATGCAATCCATGAACTATTAAGTAAGGTATTAAACCACCCAAAAAATGTTTAATCCTCACAAGACAAATTAAAATAAATCACTGTTCCTTGTGCCATATCGTGATGGTGCTCCCAATATTTTATACATCTCTGAGATAATGGGGAAAAATAGGATTTTGCCCGACTCTTATGTTACAAGTAAAAATATAATGGAAATATTAAATTTTAGCAAAATGTCCCGGCACGTTTGAACGAGTGTAATACCAAATGATGAACTATGATGTGGGGAATTACGTAATGGGCTGATTCCCTAAAGGCCTACGTCGGACTTACGTCATTTTGGAAGCACCATAAAGATATTTGAGAAAAGTTTATCCACGTAGAAGTTTAGAGTAAATATAACAAAACTTGCACTTATTTTATTGTTGGACAGATGATAGTAGCGTATCTTTACCTGGCAAAGGCCTTCGTTTACGGCCATGATGTACGCCCAGGACATGCCGCCTCATCAGTAAGCGAGAAGTGAATTTCTTCTCACAACCTTCTTTCTCACATAGAATAGATCTCTTGGGAGGATTCTTAACATGTTTCTCATTTTCTGCGGACACAAAATCATTCATCATTATAATGCACTGGTAATAGAAATACCCTAAGATTTTAGTAAGGCGCAACAAGCATCTTCTTCTTTTCAGCAGAATTAAGGAAGGTGGAACATGAGTGGTGCCAGTTACAAGTTCTCAATAAAGAACATAGAAAGGGAAGAAAATGGTTTCTGACTGTACATCTTAAGACACAAAGTGTCCAAGTTCCACCAGAATGTATAATCAAATCATCCAGACATTCAGCTCCTGCAACAAAAATCAGCTTCTGAATACGCAGATTGAGTTTACAGAACTTTTCTACTTCAAAATTTGCAACTTAGGGCTCCTTTGAAAAGATTACAAGAAATATATTGATTAAAAAATACCCCAAACAATCACTTTTTTTCCACTAAAGGATCAGCAGGGAAACTATTAAGAAAAATTAAACTGAATTAATAAAAAACTATCTCCTTCTTTTCTTTGCTTTAGGATCTGGAATGAAAGACTATTCAAGATAAATAACTAAAAAGCACAAATGCTCTTTCTTTTTCTCTACTTAGGAGTTGCAATTAATGAGACTCACTTGTAAAGAGGGCAAGACAAATATAGATGTGATCAACAGACTCACTTTCATGGACTTTGTAGTGGACATCGATGTACCGCTGACACCCGAACCTCTTGCCACATTTCTCACAACACAGCAGCTGCTCAGAGGAGTGAGAGCACAGGTGCATCTCGTAGATGTCTTTACGGTGGAACATCTCCATGCAGCCCTCATACGTACACTTGTAGCTACCTGGTTTGCCAACTGAAAAAATGTAAAAAAGCATCCGCTTTATATATAAATTGAGTCAAATCTTTGTCTTTTTTCTGTTAAGATAATGCCACTCAGGATATTCGAATGCTGATCACAAGGAAGTTGTGAGATTATTTTAAGAAAGTCAAAAAATGCTGTCTGGGTCTGTGATGTTAGACTGTCACAGCACTTTCAATACAGTAAGGAAAATTGTCATATGTCAAAGAAGTAGAAGGAGCATACAATTAAGAATGCCCATCAACCACAAGGAGGACCCAGGTTTGAATCCTATGAGGTCCACCCGGATTGTTTTGAAGTTTATACCACTACAATCCCATTACCATCAGAGATGGACGTTGTGTTAGATGTTCCACATCTTTAACAAACTTAAAGTGTGTCAAGAGACAATAAATCACGACCATCCAATCAATAATACTTATCTCCCTTGAAAAAACCCTTTCTGCACGTCATGAGAGAAACTGACCAAAGTCACTACAAATGGTAGTGACTAACGAAGTTGCAGCTACTAAAGGTATACACACTTTCTTTATTTCTTATCTTTCACTTGACTCACTTTTATGCACGATATGCTTGTGGTCCCGCAGACCCTTCTGGCTCGAGTATTGTTTCCCGCAGACATCACAACAGAACAGGGTGTCCTTGGAGTGGGTCAGCCGATGTCCATTCAGCTCTGAAGATGTCGTGAAAGCTTTGTCGCAGCCTTCGAAGTCACACTTGTGAGGCTTTTCACCTGTAATAACAAAGCGGTTCATCTTTGAGGTTTGCATAATAGCTTTGCCTTCTGGGATGGACTTTCAGGATATCTCATTTGTACACATAATTTTTTTAAAATCTATGTTAGAGAGAATCTGTGAAAACCAACAAGAACACTGACAGTTCCCTATCCTAAGAATTGCAATAAGAATAGATAAGATAAGATAAGATAAGATAAGATAAGATATCCCTTATTGTCCCAAAAGAAAAATTTGATTTCCCGGATTTACAACTGAGATGGGTATAATAAAAACATCAATACAATACAAAGTTGTATTGTCAAACATAACAACACAAGTATCACATATTTCGATAATGCTTTCAAGAATTAGTGAATGACTCAGAGGTGACCCCAATGGCACTGGGCAAAAACGACTTTATTAAATAGAATATACAGCTAAAAACCTCCGACGCATCCCCATAATTAAAAAAAATAGAATGTAGGCCCTAGATCTGAACGAGAAGTAAACTCATCTGACTCACCCAAGTGTCTGCGCTGGTGCATGCTGAGGTCTGTTTTGTGTATGAACGTCTTGTTGCATCCCTCCACAGTACACGCATACGGTCTGTCCCCCGTGTGGATGCGGTGGTGGATCTGAAGGTTGGCCAGGAGACGGAACATTTTGCCGCAGTCCGGGTAGCCACACACGTGGGTCATCTCGGTGCCGTGACAGGATTCATGCGTCTATTCAAACAAATGAAAAGATTATTTGATTTTAGCTACGTCATAAGTTGTGTCTTTAGAGAAATGTTCCATCCATAAATACTTGCCCCTCCTCAGCACAAAGAAGAAAATCACAAAATAGCTTGCTTTTTTAAGCCTGTTTAAATCAATATATACCAATAATTATATTTCCACATACATTTGTTCAAGCTCACAATTCAAAACAATGTCTTCATAATTTTAGAAACCTACTGCATTAGTCTCTAAACAATAGTTGACCTAAGTTGACCTATTCCATGAACAAATATAGAGAAGTTGATGATCTGGGAAAAAAACTCCAATGATTTAACTATCATCTATAAAGAAACAAAGCAAGGTATGTGTCAGTAATAACGAGATTGCCGCCTACCTGTTGTTTTTCTTCAGTGGAAAACCTGACGCAGCATCCATCATATCCACATTGGAATGGGTGAACACCTAAGGAAGAGGGAATTCCATTATGAAAATGGCATGATTTTTTCCAGATAATACTAAGTTTGTAATCTATAATAAACCTTAATACTCCTAGTAATCAAGATCATCTTTCATTCTCAACTCTTACTTGATCATTCAACAACCACATACGAAGGCGTGCAACAGAGATCTTTTTCCATTTTATTTGGTGTCTGCCCTGGCCGTATCAACACAATATTTGTGTGGTTGAGAGGGGATTTTAAAGTCAGGGTCAGGGCTACGATGAAGAACAGGGTTAGATCTAGTATTAGTAGATGAGGAAGGTACTGACATAATTAATTGGTTAAAAGTAGATAAAGCTTGCTTTGAAGTGCAGAAGGCTCTATAGATGCAATATATCTTTACTGTTATGCAGAGAAACTACTTAATGGAAGACCAACGACTCACTCTCGTCTACATTGGCATCTGTCAGGACTGGCATCCTCCGAGAAATCTCGTCTTTAGAGGGGGTCTGCCCATCTGTGGGATCAACGAAAAAGGATTTTTTTCATAGCATTGTTCCGGAGGACTATAAGAGTTCATCAAGGTAAGCTTGCTTCTTACTCTTCAACATGATGCAAATTGAGATAGGATTTTAGAAAGTTCTGATAAAAATGTCGTTGGATCCAATTTTTTTTCAAAGCCACATCCCAAAGACATAACTTCCTAAATTATCACTTGATTGATTGTCCCTGGAGTCGAAAAAGTCAGAAAATATAAATATATGCCAAAGTGCTGAAGTATAAAGAAAGTAAAGAGTAAATATATACAAAGAAAATATCATATAAACTAGAAATGAATAACTTGGCCGCACAGACCACATGGAAGCTTCTGACATGAAGATAGTAAAAATTGACAAAAACCAGAGAATAACAATAGTGACAAAATCTAACATGTAAAAAGATTCAAAACAAATACCCCCTGATTCCACTTCCCATGATAGAAATATTTAAAAAGTAATACAAGTTCTTGACAAAAATCCTGATTCCCCTTACCATAATGGAAGTATTTGACATGTAAAGCCAGGTGTCTCCATAGAGGGAACTTTGCATGGCAGTCTCTCTCTGGACATTTCAGCATCATCAGATGAGCAGATTTACCTTTCAGTTTTGTGTATTTGCTCACCTGGAAATTGGGAGGAAAAAAGATAAAATCGCAAAACGTGTAAGCAAAACAGAATACTGGCTTGTGTAATTTTGATTTTGACTGCACAAAATACTTTGTAAGGATTCTTTGCCGAGAAATAAACGAGGATGAAAGTGACTCTCCAACAGAGATTCTGCAATGTGGGATGCCAAAGGATTCAACAGGGTTTGTAACGCAACCAATAATAAATAAACAATAAACAACATATTAAAAGTCTACTACGGTCGTAGAACTTAAAAGAGAAAACCACAAAGGAACACAGATGAACGCTTCGCAGGAAAGAAACGCTGCTAAAAAAGAATAAGCAAAAATGGAGCCATCATTTTTTTAGCCATATATCGCAAAGATTAAATACTTGTGGACAAGCAAGAGCTAAAACATAACATTAAAATTCAAGACATAGTTATATTGTTTTCTGCTTTTTATATTTTATAACATAGTATGATCACTTCACTTTCAGGATTTAGATTTAATTAGGAGAAAACTGACACTATGAACAATTAGAATGGAGCAGACCACACTAGAGCCCCCACCAGCCATCCACAAAAAATGCATAGGTTAACTAATTTGCTTTGATTATAATATAACATGATCTCTAGGTTAACAAAACAAAAGTTGCTATTGAATTACAATTCTTTAAAAAAAAAATGAAAATCAAAAGTGTTTAATATCAGTTTTCACCTTCTGTGTGAGTTCCTTGAGCCTCCTCCTTGACTGTTCACTCAAGTGAGATGGAATTGCAGTTTGAAGAGACGGAGTTGATTTCATGCCTGTGTCTGAATGCCCGCTGTGACCTTCCCTTTCAAAACTTGCATCCAGTTTATTTATCCGAGATCTAATAGGCCGTGTATACTGCATTAGATTATCATCACTCGTAAGATTATTGATAGAGACAGAGTCATCTTCAGTGTCTTGATGGATATCACTCTCAAACGGCTGGGCAGCATCATCCCGAGGGCTTTCATTATCTGCAACCTCCTCATGCTTGTTATCTTCGTTTTTATTTGGGGTTTCAGTTTCTGTACCGATTGGAAACGTGTTGGTCTGTTTCAGCAAACCTTCAGGTTTTGAAGCATGCGACTCAATGGAACTATGTTGGTTTGTTTGCTCATGATGTGGTTGAGATGTCACTTTGGTGGATTTTATAGTCTCAGCCCTTCCTCCTTTGCCTCTTGCCCTCTGTGTCGAAGGGCCATCTGGACTGCTTTCAGGTAAACCATTTTTCAAGCTTGGCTTCTTTGCCTTCCTGGTCAGTTGTCTGGTTTCTCTAGTTGAATCTAACTCCTGCTCCTCCTCATTACATTGTTGTGGTTTCACTTGCAGATTCCTCCTAGACGCTTTCACACGATGGCCAGCTTTTGTTTGAAGCTTTGAATCTTTTCCTTTCAAATCTTTGTTGGGAGCCTGAGACTCAGTCACTTCTTCAATTTCTCCATCAGCCGAGTCATCTGCTGACAGAAAGAAGAATCAAGGTCACATATAAGATACACCCTAATAGCAAAATTTTTGCTTGCAAATGAAATGACTTAATAAGTTTTGAAAAACATTTTGCCCATGTACCCAAACTACAAAAACAAAATTTTTGCACTTTCAAGAGCTGAGGTGAAGGCCTTCTCACTTCATATAAATGGATCAACTTAGGCAAGAGCATTCGAGATATATGTCTTAAATACTTAAATATAGTTTTAAGTCTACCAGCACAGTAGCAGGCTAAAGCGGAAAGCAGCACTGTTACGGTGAAACAAGAATCCTGAATCATACCATCACTAAAAAAAAAGATACTTTTACCTTTTTATAATTCACATATATAGAAACTGCATTATGATCTCTTTTAAACCTCATAATTTCACTATGCAAGAAATCCTAAAATGACAGATTTTCTCACCTAGGGTGCGTAAATTGTCTGCCTTTCTCGTCTTCAGCTCATCGAGACTACCCAGTTCATTTGCATTGTTTTCATAATCCTCATCCAAATCCTCGGCCATTCGTTTTCCAGCCGTCTCTTCCAGATCTGTAAGTACGTCCCCTCCAAAAGTTGTCGGGTCCTTCCCCTGATTGTCTGCCACTCCCATTGACTCATTTTGTGGCAGAGATGAAGAGAGCAGCAAATCCTCATCTTGTCCACTAGTACTTTGCCCTGATTCTTTGTGCTTCTTTTTATGAAGCTTTATGTTAATCTGTTTCCCAAGAATACTCTGAAGTTTCAGTACATTTTTAGATACTTTACTAATGGTCGTAAAACAAGGCAAGCAAAGTCTTGGTACAGGAAACAAGTTCTTATCATACAAAGCTTTGAAGTCTTCAGGGCAAAGTAAAAACTCCAGCTTTTCCTTGATCTCACACTTGTTACTTTTAGATCCATGTAAAAGTTGTTTCTTTGATCCAAGTGTCACCCAACATATCACACACTTTGTATCACAAAAGTCATCTCTTCTGTTTCTTTCTTCATGCCCCGCTTTTTTTGTTATGCTCTTTTTTCCCATTGTGAAGGTCCGCTATGCTAAGCCATCAATTATTACTTTCCATAGTCTGAAATGGGGGGAAAATAGTAGAAATTAAATGCAAAACAAGATAAGATAAAAGAAAAGATGCACTATACCACCCCTTGGGCCTTGGGTATTTCTTTCTTTTATAACAACACATTTTAAACATGAAGAATGATAATGTGATGCATTGGGCATATATCAATTTTCTCTACTCTCTCTCTCTCCCCACAATGTGACATGAATCATTCTCTTCTGTACCAAACAGTTGACTGGAACAGCGTAGATCTCTCTGTAGTCGACAATCCAGGAATTCATGGTGCAAGTTTAAAAAACAATTTTTTTCCCAAATCAGTAAAAACAAGTCTGGTGCCCAAAGGGATACTATAAAAAACAACAACAACTAAATACAACTACAGCTTGAGGGAAGATTGAGTAATACTGGACCACTCATAAGGTGACAAACTTTGAAACAACAATTATTGTAAATGAAATAAACAGATCTATCCGAGATTCTTCGGTCTTCATTGATTGAATGAGAGAGAGCAGAGATTAAAAAGTGTGGAAAATCATCGCTGGTCCAGTATTCTTCAATCTTACCCAGATTGAGAAATAGGTCGTAGTCGTAGCTTTTACTTTTACCAGGCTTTGTTTTCTTGTGATGAGTGACTGGTACTACCGCAAACTAGGGGACCCGAGTTTTCTATATAGGGTACATACCTAGCCCTAACAACACTAACTAACTCTAGACTTAAAAGAGTCTAACCCTAGCTAGGATTAGTGTTAGTTAGTGTTAGGGTTAGGGATTAGGTAAACAAAAAAACAATTTCTAACGGTTAGCTAGGGTTAGTAAGTTAGTGTGTCTAAAGTGTTAGCTAGTGTTACGGTTAGGAATGTAGGCCTATAGAAAACTCGGGTCCCCTAGTTTGCGACTTACTTTTGAATGGTACAGTGATTGTGAGCTTCCTCATATTAGATTAGATACTCTTCGCTTGCTCGGTGTTTTCTTTCTGTTTCTGGGCACAACCATTGACAGAAATTTACTAAATTTTAGTAGGGAGTCTATAACAGTTTTAGCAGTTACAAGAATACAGCTTGGTACCCGTACAAGTTTTGTTTCGCTTTTATTACTTTTAAAATGAGGCAAAATATTATGAAAGACTCTCCAATCAATTTATCACGGAAGTTATCATTTGATTTGCTCTACTAGATCTAGGTCATACGTTGAATTTTTATCATTAAAGATTGCTGTTGACCGTTTTTGTGGAAACTGTAAGAAAAAGAGTGAATATGCCTTTCATGGCGAGCACGGCCATATGGGGAGGGGAATGAAGCGACAGAGCGTATTTGCCTTCCTTCACTCCCCGTTTTTGTTCAGATCTAAAGGTGGCAGCGTGGAAGTAGTTGATATTGTTGTAGGCCCTATTGCTTAAAAGGGCAATGTCAAAATCCACGTCGATGTTGGATTCACAGGGTGAATGAACGCCGAGAAACATTATCACACAGGCCCAATGAATGAGTAGGCCTAGGCCCTAGCCTACATAGCCACGAAGAAATCTTATTCGAGAGAGATACTTATAGCGCAGAAGACCCTAGTTCTGTTCCCGTATGGAGACGAGCATAAAAATAACTGCGTCTGTCTGCTAGGATTATTCTGTCCCTCTCACCTCTCACCCTGAGTTGGCCCCGACAGACAGGGTTGAGGAAACCTGTTTCTTAAAATATAATCTCATTGTGTTGTTGCAAGAGGCGTAAAACAGGTCGGCTACCCCGTCAAGCAAACTTGATCCATCTTCCTACACTTTTTTCTTATTCTTGTTCGTCTTCGAAGAAAATAGAGAGGCCTACGAATAGGCTTAGGCCTACACTCCAGTACGCTGCTATCATCCGACTCCCTTTGTACAGCTAGGGTTTTCAGCGTAACTCGCCTATGAAACAATTATGTTAGGGCATGTTGGTGAAACTCGACACAGTCGTCGATAGGTTTATAGGCCATACTTAGGACAAGATCCATGGTGCCTAGGAACATAAGGTAGCCATAGTAGACGCAGATGAGCACAGTGGTAAAGTTTCCTGGCCTTTTCTTCTTTTTTTTCTTATGGCCTTCAGTGTTGTGACGAGGACATCAATAATATAAAAGTCTGAATTCGTTTCAAGATGCGCTGGGTACAAGCCACATTTGTATTGGATTGTATCAAATTCTACCTTGAGCACCGAGTTCTTTGTATCAACATTGCGGGGACGTCTGGGAGCTGACAACGTTTTGTTCCGGAAATAACTCGGCTATTTCTTTCCTTTATATATGCAAGACGTCGTTTGTCCACAGTTTGGGGTGAATTTGGACAGGCAAGAGTACCTCAATTATTATTGCAGTATCTCTGTTGGAGGGCCACTTTCATCCTCGTCAATTATGATTAAGACACTCTTGCAGCTTTGCTTATCAATATAGCCCTACAAGGTTGATATTCCGACATGAGGCTCTCAAATGGTTTACCCTTAGTCTGACACATGATAGATAGCTTTTGCCTATTTTGAATGACAAAGCAAAATATAAAAAAATTTGTCAGAAGCCTCCCCATAATATCTTGTCTGTATTTTGCATTTAATGCATTCGAGGAAAACAAATAAAACTATAGATAGATAGGCCTGGACAGACAGACAGACATACCGACAGTCAAACAGTCAGACACTGAGACAGACAAGATAGACAGACAGACAGACAGACAGATGAATAGATAGACAGACAAACATATAAAAAGATAGATAGATAGATAGATAGATAGATAGATGGATGGATGGATGGATGGATAGATAGATAGATAGATGGATAGATAGATAGATAGATAGATAGATAGATAGATAGATGGATAGATAGATAG
>JAUKPP010276638.1:0-10899 GCA_032273245.1 Phyllaplysia taylori | reverse complement strand
AAGCGGCACTTCGTTTTATTTTTAAAAAATCATTCGTACACCCTGGACAAAATCAAAATACGCCACGTAACCCTCGATACCCTCCTATTTATTACTGAAAAAGAAATAGAATTTTAGGAGGGTGCGTAAAAAAGCCTTTTAGCGTTACATGTTAGCACCCCAAAAGGGGCGTGCTTGACTTCCGGTGAGCTTAGCTCCATTATATATAGATGTAGGCCTACTCTTATCAGACTCAGGATTTTCGAATGTATTAGCCAAAGTGCGTATAGCCAATAAATGCAATGGAGAGAATAATAAGCAAAATTGGCTACAGTTGAATCAGTGGTGATTACGATTCTTGAGTTCTGCATGTGAAACTTTCGCTTTTTGTCAATTTCTTTTCCTTATAATACGCTATATACATACACAGCAAAAACTATTTTTTAACTTACAAGTTCTTGAAAAGTGACTGTTTTAAAGAAAGTATATTTTTGCATATTGTTTAC
Organism: Phyllaplysia taylori; assembly: GCA_032273245.1. NCBI lineage: Eukaryota > Metazoa > Mollusca > Gastropoda > Aplysiida > Aplysiidae > Phyllaplysia > Phyllaplysia taylori. Next base: position 10,414 of record JAUKPP010276638.1, on the reverse strand, counting down.
ACATAGGAAATAAAGAGTAACATTACTAGGTAGAACTCAGGACTTAACATTTTAAGTCGAGAACATTGTATTTAGGCATGCTGTACTGTATTTTGTTGCATTTAGAAGTATGTCACTTTACACTTGGTTGATGCATCCAGTACTGAAATGAAGAAACTTTTCTCTTTTTCCTGTTGCTAAAATCATTGCTCAGTGATGCATTCTTCTTACTTTTTTTTTCAGTGCACAAATTTCAACATGCCAAAAAGCCGGTGTTGTTTCTTGCATAGGCAAAATGCTGAATATTTCTATAGTGTTATGCACGCCACAACGATCATTCCGATCATAATAGTCAAATGCAAAATGGTGGATGAAGCCTGCAGCATAACCCACACTCTTTAGTTTTCTGATTCCAATGTTACTGATCGCAGTGTTCATAAAACAGGGCATCTGTTAAGCATTCCAGGATATTTCTAAAGTCTTCCACTATTTGCTCCCTGTACATGGCAGGATTTCTGTCTAGATATGTTCTGACTTTGGATACATTGAGATTGTTGTTGTTGTTTTTTATCAGGGACTTAAACTTACATGAGTTATTCACCCTTCAATTACTCTTCATGACCTACAGAGCCATGGCGGTCTAGCTCTGTACTCCGGGAGTGGAGAGCCTAAAAATTGGCCTCTTTAATTCTGCAAGAGTCTAATGCAGCGGTTCCCAAACTTTTTCATTCTGCGACCCACTTTTGTAGGCCAAAACGATCGGCGACCCCCTAAATCAAAATAATATCGTGAACCAGTCAGTTCTAGGCTAAAAATTAATAAAATCATGGACCCTTCGCGACCCCCCGAGATTGCCGTTGCGACCCCCTTGGGGGTCGCGACCCACAGTTTGGGAACCACTGGTCTAATGTAATCTCAAGACCTCTCCGGATCAGATGACTGCCAAATGCAATGTAGCTATCGAGTAATTTTCCGCCACTATCGATACAACACTTGGACATGATAGTTGCAGCCATTGACTCAGAAACAAGAACCATGTGTATTTCTAGTTGTCCTAGTGCAGTAACGTAAGTGAAATAATTCACAAAGTTTGCCAAAACGGGCCAGTAGGCCTAACTTGTGAAAAACTAAAAAAAAGTTTTGCTGGATTGAAACAAATTATCTTTTGTCTGATTGTTCCTTGACATCAAAGGGCTTATTTCTACTTGATTTTTATGTGTATATTAGTGTGTTTTTATATATACACATCAATTTTTTGTTTCTTTGTCTGTCTACTTCTAAGTTTTGAATCATTTTACTGTCAATTTGTGTACCTATTGGTATCATTATTGTTCAAGCTAAGAATACATATATTTTTTCTTTATGTTTAAAAATAATTCTAATGTTAAGTAATCATTTGCAAAAAAAGTCCAGCTGCAATTATGGATTGGTATGAAAACCTATGTGTTGCATCTCCATGAAACCATGCGCTCATGAAAACAAGGGGAACGGAGTTATCAGCCTTTTTTCCGAGTCTCAGACTCAGACAATTTTTACCATGAATGGTTTTGTGGCCTGGTACCTTATATATTCAGGGGAAAAAAAACACCATTTCATGGTGCAATATAGCCTACTAAAAAGCAATGTTAGAAAGAAAATTAGTGTCATTTTAAATGCCAGGAAACATTAAAGGCCATTTTGTCTGATAGCAGGTCACTCTTACATAATAAAATTGCAAATATCTTGACTTCTATACAAGATAAATGATAATTTTTTCACAGACATCTAGAGAAATTAATTTTCTAGGTTTAACATGATATCAATGATGCAAAATGTAAAAAAAATTGAAAAGCGCCTGATTTCATCGTGTTGTAACACCTATGTTTGGGTTACCGTATTCTTTTGGAATAGTGACGGCATTGACTTGACTTTAGGGGACATTTCGAAAGAAATTTTATCAGGATGTATCAACTGCTCGGTAAATATATAGATCTTTTGTATTATATTGTAGATATGATTGAATTATGATGAATAAACATATAAAATAAACTGTATTATATAATAATCTGTTGAATCTGTTGTTTTTGGATTTTGTTTGGGTGTAATGCATACCTGCCAACACTCCTGGAAAATCCGAGATTTTCCCTGGTTTCGATGAAAATCCCAGATTAGACGCTGAGATCCCAGATTTTGATACAAGTAGTATAATCAGACAAAAAAAATCATGAAAGTAAACCATATATAAAATTTTAATGAAGAATTTAAAAATTTTATATACGGTATGTTGAGGTTGTGGTGCATGATTTTTTTCTCTACATGTTTCTATACCACTAATAATATCACCACCCTGTTTGAATCCGATTGGATCCCTCACAATACCATCTCCGTTGGAGAGCCACTCATCTCCTTATCTAAATAAAAAACAGGAACACCCATACTGGTCAACTTATCTCTTGGTCATTTATTTACACAAACAAGCACAAAATAAAAAAGACACCAGGGTTAGGGCTGGACTCGCAGTTTGTCTCAAGTCAGCAGACAAGCCAGAGAAGCTCTAAGACTAAAAGGACAGCATTAGAAAATCCTCAGCCCAGGCACCCGTGAGTTTGACAAAAAGTGTTTTTCCAAAAAGGCACAAGGAAGCCAACATAACAATGTGACAGCAGAGAGCTTTGAAGATAAAGAGGGATTTTTTCTCTCTTTTCATAACCCTAAACATTGCATAAAAATTAAATTGATGGCTCCTTTCTACTCAAAAGACATGTGGTCGTCGAAGGGCCACTTAACTACATCTGAACCTTCACAAAAACATTTTTTTCATTCACAAGTTGGAACATAGACCAAATATTTTTCCCACAACCCACTTGAATGGGGCATATAATATGTAAGCGTGTTTCTACGCTAGGAAAGCAGCTATGTGTGAGGTAGCAATGTCTACATTACTTTCCAAGTCACATTTTATGGTGCATGAGCAAAATGTTACATGAGACAGAGCTATCCATGACACAGCAAAATGAGACATAACAGAGCTGCACATGATGTAGCAAAATGTTACATGATAAAGTAGCTATGGTACATCAAGCAAGACCTTCCATAGGGGCCTGAAAAACCTGGATAGTCGAATGAACACTTCTGGATAATAAAAACACAAGTGTATGATTTATGAAGGAAAAGAGCAATAACAAATCATCTCTTCATAAAATCTCACATGTAAAAATGGGAGCATATAACAAGAGCTCATGCTCACATTTTGTATTGCAACCATGCGGTCACCTCAATCGGCACAGAGCCCTGTATGCACTAGCATGATGTCCACAGCTACCATAAACTCCAATATTTTCCCCATCTGTGCCAGTTGAGCAAGTTGTTCTTCCTTAAGACGGGAGAGTGGGACAAAGCCATATATGTGCAGATATGATGTCCACAGCTACCATAAGCTCCAATCTTTCTTCCTAGTGGTCCTTGCGGTCACCTCAATCTGCACAGAGTCCTGTATGTGTATACACTAGTATGAGGTTCACAGCTACCATAAGCTTCGATCTTCCTTCCCTATCTGTGCTAGAAAGCTGTTCTTCCTTGCGGTCAATCAATCTGAACAGAGCCTTTTTTGTACACATATGATGTCCATAGCTACCATAAGCTCCAATCTTCCTTCCTTGTGGTCACCTCAATCTGCAAAGAGCCCTGTATGCACTAGAATCACGTTCACAGCTACCATAATCTCTGATTTTTTTCCCCCCCGTTTTTGTAGTAAGCTGTTCTTCCCACTGGTCACTCTCAATCTGCACAGAGCCCTGTATGTACACATATTATGACGTCCATAGCTACCATAAGCTCCAATCTTCCTTCCTAGTGGTCACCTCAATCTGCAAATAGGCCTATATGTGTATGCACTAGTATGAGGTTCACAGCAGCTAACATAAGTCCCTATCTGTGTCTGTACTAGTAAGCTGTTCTTCCTTGTAGTCACCTCAATCTGCACAGAGCCCTGGATGTACACATATAATGTCCAGCTACCATTAGCCATTATCTTTCTTCCCTGTCAGTGCTATAAAGCTGACCTTCCTTGCCTGTTTGGGTGTTCTACTTCCCCAGTCTGTACTGTTCTACAAGTCACTAATCTCCTTCCCCCCCCCCCCCTTCCTCCCCCTTCCCAGCCAGTTTCACATATTTCCAAACACATACTCCCAGGTGAGATAGTAGTAACAGCTCAGAGAACAATGATACATGTATTATTCAACTCTGCTTTTGACTTCACAAAGGTTGAGCAGATATCAAATTTCTCCCAAGCCTTTCTGTCTTTCCTGTGTTCATCTCCTCTTCGCCGATCCTTTGTTCATCTCCTCTCAGTTTATCCCTTGTTCATCTCCTCTTTGTCTATCCTGTGTTCATCTCCGCTCAATCTATCCAGTGTTCATCTTCGCTCAATCTATCCAGTGTTCATCTTGATCTCAAACTCTGTCCTCGGCCCCAGGGCATCTCCACATTTCCTCTGGCTGTATCGCTAGTCAATCCCTTGACGACACTGATTGAATGGTTCAAAGTCTCCACATGTCGCACGTATATATACAGCAGTCGTATCATACAGTATTTACACTTGAGATACATCTCCACTTTGTATTGAGTCGGGATATCTTGAAGAATTACCCCTTTAGCTTGTACTGGTGGCTGGTGGCAGGAAGCGGGTGGGAAGTTGCGGGACTATGCGACTGTTCATAGGACCAGTGTCTTAATCTCCTCAGTCCTCACTCATTGGTTCGTTACTGTAATACATGAGTTCATATCCCCACTTCATTGGTTTGTTTCTGTAATACATGATTTCATATCCCCGCTTGACGTCCTCACTTGACCACCACCTCATATCCACCGACAAACAGGCTTGCGGTCCAACTCCTCCATCCAGATCTCAACCTGTTTTCTTTTGTAAAATCTTGGTGAAAATTCTCTCTTGTTGCTCTTGAACCAGTCACAGATTCTCTGACTGGTCTGGCTACAATAGAGCTGTTCGTAGGACCAGCGTCTTAATCCCCTCAGTCCTTCTCACTCATTGGTTCGTTACTGTAATACATGAGTTCATATCCCCACTTCATTGGTTTGTTTCTGTAATACATGATTTCATATCCCTGCTTGACGTCCTCACTTGACCACCACCTCGTATCGTCGGACAAACAGGCTTGCGGTCCAACTCCTCCATCCAGACCTCCACCTGTTTTCTTTTGTAAAATCTTGGTGAAAATTTTCTCTTGTTGCTCTTGAACCAGTCACAGATCCTCTGACTGGTCTGGCTACAAGGTCGCTTCATCACATGTGCTCTGCTACAAGTTTGTCTTTTTTGCTGAGTTATATAGCCATATGGACACTATACGGTCACATGGTTAGTATTGGTTTCCCACCCCTTGCAACACTGTAAAGTCATTTAAGAGGTGATACCTCCAAATTTTACGTCCATCTGTGATAGAAAGGGGGCTGGAGTGATAAAAAAAATAAAAAATCCTGGTGAACCTCCCAGGATTCGAAACCAGACCCCCTCATTTGAAGGCGAGCACTTTACGGCTCGGCCACAGACACCCCCTTTAAGGTCAGATCAGTGCTCGGAAATAGATTAGGCCAAAAACAACACAAAAAAGAAGGAGCAGAGCACACGCAAACCACCCAACATGTGTCCGCCGCAGTGGGGCTACAAATTTGGGATAATTGTGTTGGTGGTACTTGACTTGGCATAATGAGGTCTACTCACCCTTCCTAACAACAGAGAGTGTTGGTCAAGTGATATCTTGGGTTACCAAGGCCAACATGGCCGCTTCCAATCTGCTTGGATTCTACCTTCTAGTTTTAAAGGAAACAAGCAAATGTAACAATATATTTAACAATGAAAAAAATCCCGCAACTCTTCACAATTAAACAAAAAAATAACATGTATCGATTAGATCTAGATCTGTACCATCAGGCTCATGCTTATCAACTTTTTACTTGTGAAAGCTCCAGTAATTGAAGCAGCTCTCCTCAACTCGGAAGTGAGCAGAGCAGATGACATATTTGGCGTTAAGTTCTCTCTCTCTCTCTCTCTTACTAAACCACTCTTTACAGATGATGGTGAGGTCTATGAATGGAACCCTTGGAAGCTGATTTTTGCTCTCAAAGTTTCGTCATTGTCATTATGAAAGCATTGGCAGGCACAACATTGCTAGCTGTACATGATGTTTACAAAGGAAACGGAAGTTGATGAAAAGGCTATCATGTAACGAGGTGAGGGAAGGGGGGTGTGAATACTGTAAACCTGGTTTTTTTCATGTGGACTTATTTTCGCGAAATTGAGTCAAACCAGTTCCGCGAGGTTCAAATTTTCACGAACTTCTCAGTTACTAGTATCAGGATATTATCATAGCAAGGAAAGAAAGAAGAAGGAAAGAAAGGAAAATGCCAAGCGAGTGAACGACTTGAGAAAGGGAGACTCTAGTAACTCTATAAAACTGAAAGCAGTAAGACAACATATTGTTATGCCTCTTTCGTAAGCTCGTTCGCAGATTATTTTGCACTGCGCTCTACTGAAAAATTTCGCGCAGTATGCTATTTTCGCTAACTTTTTCGAAATTTGAAAAAAAAACGCGAAAATGAAAACCACGCGAAAAAATCCACGTTTACAGCAGACCCCTCTGAGGAAGCATCTCAAAGAGAACTGATACAACGCTATAACACATGACAAATCTCAAGAGAATCATTAAGACAAAGAAGGAATGCAGGCAAACTAAGGCAAGAACCATACAGAAAAAACTGTGAAAACAAGCCCAAGATTTGAGTTCAGATCTCTGAGAAATAATGCAATCACTACAGGGGGATCAGGACATGAACCAATGAGAAAATAAATCTGATGAGTGACTGAGACACAAGCTCTTTCAGCTGTGCTAACAAAGTAAAACATGAAAACAGAGAAACTCAGCTAAGTTGCTACAAGTAATTGCTTCGTTACAGCCCTATGTCTTGCGTTCTGTATTAATGAGTCGTAAGTCTTAGATCCAAAAATGGAGAAAGTGCCCTACATTCAGAAATAGATTTTTCGTTGCTGTTTTTTAAACTATTTTCAGATCTGAATCTTACTATAGATGCATGGGGAAACTTGGTAATTGTCTGCCTTAAAATTCACATAAATAATATTTGCTTTGTGACAATTACCAAGTCTATATTGTCCAACCATAAAGCCATTTTCCTCCCCATTTCTGTTCTCATTTGGATGTCAGTTCTGGCAACTTTAAACAATGATATTCCTGTACCCAAATTAACAAGTGAGATTATTTGTTCACCATTTGAGAGAAAAGCAAACAGACTTTTTGGTGACATCAACAACTCTACATGGCCAGAATGCCACTTACGACTCATTCCGACATTCATTCATGTGCAAATGAAGAGATTCATCACAAAATGCATTATATGCACACAAAAAAATGAAAAAAATCAATTACATAACTTTTGATAACTAATTCTAGTCAAAAACCATTTCACCCAGAAAAAAAATCACCAAGCATTTTATTTATTCTTTAGAGATGCTATCATCAACATAGATTTTTCCTTTAGAAACATAGTTAAATAGGAAAAGGAAAATGCAGTTTTCTTAGTTTCTTCCCTTGAGCGTATAATGCATTTTGTGACCAAGCTCTTCAAGTAATCCAGGTCAACTAAAAGCAATCATTTTCCATCTGGTCCGAAGCCTCTTGACCATGAAGACAACCAGGGAACACAAGTTATGTTTGGCTACACAGCGGAAAGACAATACAACTCACAAAGTTTGAACATGGCTAGAAATACTTCGCGCCCTAATGGTGAACTGAGCATAACAAAACAGGAAAATGATAAAACAAGTAAGAAAACAAAACTCTTAGCGTCCATGTAGCACCGTTCAGCTGGTCAAGACATAAAAAATCATCAGTGACAGAGAAAGACAATAGTGGGTGGGTACAAGATGGAATACAATATATAGGATAAAAAACTTTCAAACTGTACAAACAAAACTGAAATAATTGTTGATCTGTGCAGCACGGTGCAAGGTGAAGATAAAAACTATACATATAATACACATATATACGTATGTATATACTGGGGAACCTTCCAAGATTAAAATCCGGAACCCCCTTATTTGAAGGTGGATATATATATCACTGATATATTATTATATTTTTTTGAGCGGGAGGGAGGATTCAAGGAATCATGAAGGATGTATGAGTCGGTTGTGTGTGTGTGTTTTATCTGTGTATGCGTGTGTGGAGGGGGAGGTAACAACTGGCTAAAGAACTGAAAGGAGATAATGAAATATAATCGGTTATCACTTTGTGGGCATTTGTGTGATCGTATGCTGAAATATGGTTTTCAGTCTTTTAATTTGCGTATTCTTTCAAAGATGTGGGAGTTCATATGTATGTGTGTGTTACAACTGCGAATCATCTTGTATTAACGGACAAGAAGCATAGATCTACCTGCATCATGACCCCAGCACAAGTCACCACAAAAGCCAGCAGCTATATACACTGAGTTGTTTACTTTACTCAAATAAACATGCTTTCAATGAAACTTGTATTTGTTAATGAAATGAGCTGCTCTTTCACAGACAGAATCTGGTGCTGGTCAAAACAAGACGTGAATTAACTCTATTTTCTTTTCTCTGATAATTGGACAATTTTCCCCATGAATATTTTTCTTGCCCAGACACAAATTACCTCCATCCAAAAACATATTTTGACATCAATGCTCTAATACCAATATAAAAGAATTAAAGAAAACTTTAATTCAATTTTGAAAATCATCAAACTTCAGCAGCCACTTTCTCTAACACGAGATGAGCCTAGCCTTCCTACATCTCAAATATCTTATCTTGCAATCCGATTCGTCTATACTTTTCTTCCCCACAGGCAAAACACAAAGAAGTGCTGGATTCCATCCCTTCCTGGCACATAACATTACATAACAGTTGTACAAAGGTGCTTAAATACATCTATTACAATATAAAAATTTTTTTTTTAAAAACCTGGGGTTTTGGCTGCTCAGGCTCCAGACTTTAATACTGAACCAATTTTGATAATTTAGGGCTAAAAAAAATTCGTCTCAATATCAACTGTGTGCTTTGCTGGCGTAATCAATAAAACACTAGCGTTTGCATGCTATTATTTTTTATATTTTTAAAATAGTTTGTTCTCAAAGCTGTTTTTAACTTCTCCATACTTTCACTATGAGAGTGGTTTTCAGATCAAGTGTTTATGTGTGCGTCTCTAAAAATCGGAAAAATTGTGTTGCTGGGTCAGAAGTTTTTGGAGATTGGGAGAAGTCCCAAGCATGGGTTCCAACAGTGGTAGTGGGCTTAGTGTCTAAGAAAAGTAGGCTGAAAAGATCGACAGAGAGAAGGACACGGGTACCATTATTAAAAAAGAGATAAAATTAATATAATCACCCCGTGCAACGAACGGGGATTTGCACAAGTATAACTAAAAAAAACAACACCAATTTTCACCCACAACTGCGTTTTGACACACACGTAGATCTATGCTATCTAGGAGCAAGGCTTGGTTTGTTCCTGCAGTGAGGCCATTGCTCCACGGCCCCGCCCAGCCTGGGGCAGCGAGGTGGTCAGATTTGGCTGCTGTGTTGTCACAGATGGGACCTGGGACAGACTCTGGGCGAGTCCTGGAACTGCAAAGCTGCACCCTGGCACATTTGTACCCCTTTGCCCGGCCGCTAGCGCTGAGGCTGAGAATAAAGCGCTGGAATTGAGGGGGCTGTTGAGATTTGTGAGGGGAGGTAAGCCCTGAATGGTTGAAGCAGTGTTTGTGGCGAGTTGACCCGCACCTGGGTTCTGAAGTTGTGGGTAGGTGTGACCAACCAGCATTGAGGAAGCCAGTCGACTGTTCAGCCAGTCCGGGCTTGCCTCCAGGCCTGGGGTAGCGGTCAGTGTCTGGGGGCCGGTCAGTCTGAGGGCTGACAGCTGTGAGCCCAGAGAGCTCATCTGATGGCCAGAGAGGGACTGACCAACACTGCCTGCATCTGGGAGGAAAGCACAGAAAAAAAATGAAAATGACCTTCACCTTCCTACGGTGTATCTTGTACTGATAGAGAATAATCTTACCATTAGGCACAGCACAAGTCACTTGGGGGCTTCTGTTGCCGAGCAGTGAAGTGCCCGTCTACAAATGAGGAGGCCCCAGGTTTGAACCCTGGGAGGGTAACTGAGATATTTTTGGAGTTTTCATGGCTCCGCTCCCTGTCCTGTGCTTATAATGGAGAGTTGGAGAGATGGACATAAAATTCGGAGGTCCCATCTCTTAAGTGACCTTACAAGTCTTGCAAGGGACTGTAAACCTAAAAACCAACCTTATAAACCAACAAGTCTCTTAGGGAACATCTGTCAAGGCAAAAACCTATATCTGGTCATCTAAAACACTTCACTACATACTGGACTCATCACAAAATTTCCTCT
>JAUKPP010276616.1:0-10900 GCA_032273245.1 Phyllaplysia taylori | reverse complement strand
ACCCATTCCTGACTACTACTGCACTCCCCCCCCCCCCAAAAAAAAAAAAAAGAAAGAAAAAAACCACTTGCAACAACATCGACGACGAATGCAACACCAAGAAGCAGAGTGGATAGAGGTATGCAACAACTTAAGTGTGTATTTCTTACTGGGGGGTAAGCAGTTCGCACCCGGGGTAGACTAAGTGGTGAGTGATCCAGAGATAACATACAAGAGCCTTGATTAAACCTCTCATATCCGGTACCAGGTATAAAGTGTTTAGCATAGGGAAGGGTGAGCTACTCATTGGTATTCGGGGAAGGCATCTGACTAGAGTGAATGATCTCTGTGTAAGGTAAGAGAATGGTCATGAATTATACAGGGTGTTTTTATTGTATTGATCGATTCCAAACTTAACTAACTCAAAGACTGTTAGAGATAGAAACATTCTGTTTTCAACAGATTAATACTCATTCATTTAAGTTTTTTCTGGTACCAAAGTCACCCTATTTCATTGATAGACTGTGCGATAGCGCCAGGATTTGTAAACAGACCCCGATTTTTAGCGCGTAGATATTACAGGGAGAATGGTCGTAAATTATATTTCTACAGTTTTATTTGAGCTGTCCGTTGTAAAATTGAAACAGTTTTTTATACACAGTTATTGTTGGGCACTAAATTGGCGCTTTTTTTTATTCTACAGTTTTATTAGCTGTCTTTTGTAAAATTGAAACTGATTTTTTATACATAGTTGTTGGGCACTGAATTGGCGCCTTATTTTTGTCTTCCTTCCATTATACGCATGATTGAGACAGTAAGTGTGGCTTTTGAAATGTCCATGATATTTGAATTTGTAATCCGCGGCCACGCTCGCAATGCACCGTTGTCAGTGTCGTTTCTTCTCTCATTATAAAGGCTCTCTGGTAATACATGTTTGGGAATTCATCTCCTACAAAAGGGGAATATCATTTCCTGTAAAGGAAATCAATAAAGTTTCATTTGCATTAAGAGAATTCATTACTTGTATGGATGTTCATTTTCTTTAGCTCCTGTCTCCAAACTACAAAAGGGCCTCTGCTCGTGGTCTAGAGGTTATGGTGTTCGCCTCTCATGTCAATGGTCTCGGGTTCGACCCCGGGGCAGTGCAGGCATTTTTCTCCCCAAATTTATTTCGTCGTCTACTCTTTCAACTTTACTCTCTGATTCTTTATCTGACTTGCCCTCCTCATTCTCTTTCGAGTCTCCTCTCGTCTGCTTATTCTGTTCCTCTTCTCTCATACTCTTTCTCTCTCTCTCTCTCTCTCTCTCTCTCTCTCTCTCTCTCTCTCTCTCTCTCTCATCCAGTGCGGACTATACAATAAACTATTTAAGAAAAAAATGGACAGGAAGTGTACTGGAAATCGTTTTCAGTTTCGAAGCAATTGTTAATCCTATTACCGGTTTACGGTGGCACCCTACCTCACCCCTTTCCTCCTTCCTCTTTCCTCTTTCTTTCTGTCTTGTCGTCACGGGCGTAGCGTCCATACATGCAGCAAGAAAAGCAATGCTTGCTCCATCTTTTTGACTACCATCTTATTCTCTTTAAGCCAATTTCTCTCTTTTATTTTGTTTTTTACTCTTATGTCTGCTAGCTCTTTACCAGGGAGCGCCCTTCGCCCCTGCTTTTCATCTCGCCCACAAAAAAATGTTCCCCATCCCTTCACTTCTTTCTTTCTTTCTTCTTCTTTTTTTTAGAAGTTCTTTTAGTATTATTTTTTTTTCACCCGAGTTCGAGCCTTTCTTTCTTTTTCTCCTTCTTTTTTGGAAGTTCTCTTAGTATTTTTTCCACCCGAGTTCGAGCTTGGTTGCCAGATGTGAGTAAATACCTGGCGGCATCTGAGTCCCATTAGTGGGAGAGGATGTCACAACGACACTGGCTCGTGCTTCGTGAATGAACTCGCCGTTTTCTTTTTGTCTGTGTTTTTTTGTTTGTTTGCCTTTGTAACTGGCGCCTCTATAAATAACCCACTCCTTACTACTACGACCGGTGCTGTGGTGTAATGGTTAGGCTCTTCGCCTGTCATGCAGAAGATCCCGGTTCGATTCCCGATCGCGGACGATCTGGGTTTTTTTCTGCTGGGATTTTTTCCCTCTCAGCCCTGGTTGGCCCTGACAGGCAGTGTCGAAGTAGCCCGTCTCTTAAATGACCATACAGTGTTGCAGGGGACGTAAAACTGGTAACCAAACCAAACCAAACCAAACTTACTACCACTACTGTGTAGCTTTGTTTGTATTTTCAGGGTGGTTTTTTTTTTCGGTATATATTGATAAATTTTTAAGTGAGGGTGTTACTGTTTTGTTTTATTCTTGTTGTTGTTCTTCCGGTCGCTCTCCTCTGTCGCTCCATTCATAAAACCATGTAAAAAAAAAAAAAATAATGAAAAAGATAAACAAAAGCAACTAGCAGTAGTAATGAGTGGGCTATTTATAGAGGCGGCAGCTTCAGCTGTTTTAGCCTCTACTTGTTTTGGTTTTTATTTAAGCACTCAAGCAGTCTTAAGTTTCCCTGAGGGTTGCCATTTGCGTGAAAATCCACATCAGGCAAATTTAAAAACAAACAAACAAAACAACAACAACAACAAACAAACAAACCCTAAATTTAGATTAAAGTAACAGGCGCCCGAAAATGTGATTAAAAGGAATCCAAAACCAATTCTCGTTTCCACAGGCCGGTATCTGCGATCGTACTTCTCTGGTTTTTGTTTATTTCGTTACATTCATCGAGTCACGTAAACAAACAGGAGCCAAACAAAACCAGTGAAGAAAAAAAGAAGTTCCAAAAACCAATTACCGCTTCCACCGGTATCTCAAGTTCCCGCAGGACATCAACTCTGAGGCAATCTCGCTGTATAAGTTTGATCAATTACATTTAACAGGAACGTTTTCTCAAGTCATGCAACGGCGCCTGCGGTGTAATGGTTAGGCTCTTCGCCTGTCATAAGGAAGATCCGAGTTTGATCCCACATGCGGACGATCTATGGGTTTTTTTTTCTGCTGAGATGTTTCCCTCTCATCCCAGGTTAGGTTGGCCCTGACTGGCAGGGTAGAAGTAGTCCGTCTCTTAAATGGCCTTACAGTGTTGCAAGGAGCGTAAAACTGGTAACCAAACCTTACAAAACGTTTTCTCAAAGCCTGAACCTCCGCCAATCCTTTCATCGTCTTTGACCTGGTCGTGTAGACTTATTTAGGTGCGTGTCTAAACAAAATTTGAGTTACGAGAGAAGGTGCTGGTTATTTAGCAAAGAGGTGAATACCCCACTGCAGCCCTTGTACTATTCGCCCTTGTGCAAAACAACCAACGTAGGAAATGTGATAGGAATGGCAGCAATGTGAACGGGCGTTGAGGGATTGGGACAGAGGTGGAGGAAACAGAGAGATAGATAGAAAAGGGAAGAGGGAAAGTGAAAGAGGGGTAGAAAGATGGAGGGAGAGAGAGAGAGTGAGAGAGAGAGAGAGAGAGAGAGAGAGAGAGAGAGAGAGAGAGAGAAAGAAAACCCCCAGGGGGGCGGAGAAAAACAGTGAATACCATAAATAAGACATCATACTGTAACAAAATCCCACCACTCTTCCCGAGTTGAAAAATAATACATGTACAGTTGAACCTCCTTAAGCGACCACCTGTTCAAGACGACCACCTGGTCAAACGAACACTTTCCATCGACTCCCGAATTACTTTTCTTCTATACATTATCCCTGTCTAAGACGACCACCTGTTTAAAAACGACCACTTTTTTCTCGACATTGGGTGGTCGTCTTAGACAGGTTTGACTGTAATTACTTCTGGTAGCATGTTTGTACAGAATATCTTTCCGCCCGCTTTTGCCCATGAACATAATATGGCTATTGAGAAGTAATTATTGATTAATCGGTCAATTGGCCAGATATGTATCGAGTAGGCTACTGATCGATTTCTAAAATCCATTAATTAAATTGATACAGGTATTGTGCGTATGTGCATATGTGTGCCGTGCGTCGGTGGCTACAACATACGTCATCGTTTGACGTCAACGAGAACGAGCGACCTGGCAGCCAGCCAAGCCTTTGTTATGGTTTGGTTTGGTTACCAGTTTTACGTCCCTTGCAACACTGCAAGGTCATTTAAGAGACGGGCTATTTCGACCATGCCTGTCAGGACCAACCCGGCAGTAAAAAACCCAGATCGTCCGCGATCGGGGATCGAACCAGGGTCTTCCGCAAGCAAGGCGAAGAGCTTAACCATTACACCACAGCGCCGGTTAAGCCTTTTTGGTCAAGGAAAGTTTTCTCCTAACTTGTTGATGTGAATGGACATAACGCGGGCGTTCTGTTTAGGTGCAAAAGTCCCCAGTGCACAAACAAACACATGCATACAAATGAAGAATGGAAAACAACAAGACCCCCCCCCCCCTCCCCTCATGTCAAGGGAGCCGACTCACAACACTATCAAACCCATAAATAAACAAACAAAATTTAATGAGGAAATAAACAACCCCAAATAAATAAACAAGGAAAAAGACAAAACAACAACAACAACACACACACACACACACAAAACAACAACCATAAACAACCTGGCCAACCATCCATGTCCGCAAAACATCAGACACAACACATAATGTATATCCTTGACCTTGGTCTCCCCAGACACAACAACCAGCACAATCAATAGTTCTGCACGGATGATCATCATTACTACCACAACCCTTGAACACGTCATTACGACCACAGTTCCCCCCCCCCCCCCCCTGCTACGCTTCCTGCACACCAAGGGGAGACCACCCTTTTAGCGACATGTGACTAGGTGAGCACGTGCCGAATCAACAGAGCTGCATCTCATCAACAAGTTTGGTTTGGTTTGGTTGCCAGTTTCACGTCCCCTGCAGCACTGTAAGGTCATTTAAGAGACGGGCTACTTCGACCCGGCCTGTCAGGGCCAACCCGGGCTGAGAGGGAAAAAATCCCAGCAGAAAACCCCCCCCAGATCGTCCGCGATCGGGGATCGATCCAGGATCTTCCCGCTTGCAAGGTGAAGAGCCTAACCATTACACCTTAAATGACCTTACAGTGCTGCAGGGGTGTAAAACTGGTGACCAAAACCAAAAGCAGAGATGTGACACGTGCGACGACCAAGACGTCTGACAAAACAGTCCGGAGTACGATGACGTAGTAAGCATTTCCGCATGACTTCACAGAATTAGCTTACTTGTTGATACGCTTATTAGGCTGCGAGCGCTATTGAAATGTTTGCCGCGGGTGGCTTTTCTATTTATTCTTTCTGTCTTTCTTTCTTTTTCTCTTTGTTCCAAGATGCTAAAACGGCAAAAGAAGCTGGTCACGTCAATAAATGAATTCAAACTAATCTTTGTTTTGTGGTTGTTTTCTTTTTATTCCCTCTACGTAGAGGTCTTTGCCGTGTGTCAATTGACTAATTTCTGGACTGAATTATTATTGTTCAAAGTTAGTCGTTTATAGAGGCGCCAGCATCTTTGGCTGCTTTTATCCTTCTGGACTGAATATATGTATGATGAAAGATTGTCAAGTAATGGCAAAACCTGATTCAATCGTCTCATTACAAGACGTACAGTCACGCACCTCGGTGGTAACTACAGCCGAACCTGCTTAAGCGACCATCTGTTCAAGACGACCACCTGCACAAACGACCATCTTCCATCCATTCCCAAATTGCATTTTTTCTACATATTTTCCCTCTCTAAAACGACCACTTTTTTCTCGACATTGGGTGGTCGTCTTAGACAGGTTTGACTGTAATGATCTTCTATGTATAAAGTGGCGTGGCTCCGAAACGCCATGTGCTCCTGTTGAAATACAATTCAAGGTGCTTATAATGCATATATTATAGGGGTCTTTATGTTTCACTTACTTCCCGAGCAGCTCCTTGATCTCAAAGTTCCTGGAGTGCAGCGCGTAGACCACATCCGCCGACAGATCCTCATTCTCGTGCGGCAGCTCATGCAACTCACACAGCAACTCCGCGGGGACTTTCGCCACCGGGACACCATCTTCCCCGCCGGACAGCGATATACCCGTCATCTCATCATCATCGCTATTATCTTCATTATTTTCACCGCCGCCTCTGTACGTCCTCCTCTGTCCCTCACGCGAAGAGGGGTACGAGGATGGAGGAGGAGGATGAGGAGGAGGAGGGAAAAGAGGTGCCGGATCTCCGCTGACATTTACGCCCTTTCTGATACACCGCGGGCTCAAACTGCTTGAGCGCCGCTCTGAGAGTGGAAAATAATCCGTGTCGAAGCGAGAGGAGCCAAGTTTTACGGCTCTTCCGCCCCCTCCTGGTCCGTGTCTGCTAGTGTTTCTGCGCTGCTCTATCTCGCGGTTAGACTTGCTACGTCGTCGGTCTTTCTGGTGGGAGTGATGTGACGTCAACGTCGATGGTGATGATGATAACGATGACGTCTTCTGAGTGTCGACGTCACTACTAGATACGTCACCAGCGACACGCCTCGGCGAGTGAGAGCGAGGGACATCCCCGGGGAATATTGGTCGGCCATCGATATGATGATGACGATGACGATGATGATGATGATGGTGGTGATGAGAGTCCGGTTTTGACGAGATTTGTTCAGTTTGTGTTGTCCAGAACCCGGTGGTTCTCGCTGTCTGAGAGGGGAAACTTTTGGACGTTTGAGTGAAATTAGGCTGGACACTATAGGAGGAATAGTCGTAACTTTGGTGTTGGTCATAGTGCTGAGGAGGAGGGGGGCGGGGGCTGGAGAGTATGGAGGAGTCTGTGGGTGACATGCTGAGTCCACTGTGCTCTCTCGGGCGTGACCACTGGTGTCCGTGCTCGTTGTGGCACTCCAGGAGGTAGAGCTCCGGTCTGAACGCCTCGCCACGACCCTGGGACGGCAAAGAGCTGGACATGGAGGTGGATGGGCGCGTGGAGGATCTGGGGTTTGTCACCCCAACAACGCCACAACCACCACCATCACCGCTGGAGAAATATCGCTGACCGCGCCGAGAAGGGGACGGAGTCCTTTCTCGACTCGCGAATCCCATGAAAGACGGTGACCGCAGCTCGCCGCGGTCGAAGGTAGAAATCTCACCCGATGCAAAAGGCGACTGGGATAACGGCAGAGACCTCGGCTGGTGAGAGGGTGACGGCGACGACGACCACGACGACGACAACGTCGATAATCCAAAAGGCGATGATGGCGCGAAGGTTACTGGCGGTGTGACCACTAGGGACGGCGAGCGTTGCGGCAACGCGTGCGGCGAAAACACGCCGCTGCCTGCGTTTATATTGTTCGCCGCCTCCGCCAGAGACGCGGAAAATCCACGCCGCGCGACGCCGGGCGATCTCGGCTCGCCAGGATGCCCAGAGTCTGTGGGGAAACATTGACAGGCGTCCGGCGTGAGGTTTGATCTAGTGCTAGACGTTATCCCGGGTTGTGCACGTGTTGGGACGTCCTTGGAGACATCCCTAGGCTGCGTGTGGTGGTCGGAGTGCAATGTAGTCCTGGAGGGAGACGGAGAAGAGGACGTCTTTTTCGGGTCCGGCGACACGCTACGTGACGTGCTGGAGGACGAGGAGGAAGCGCGGCTAGACAGTCCGGGCTGGGGGTGGGGGTGGGGCGACAGCGGCCTCGTGTAGTGACCATCTCCTGTGGTGGTCAAGTGGTCAGTCCCCGGGTGCTGCCAGTACTCCGTCTTACTCCAGGGGTCGATGAAGTCGGGGGCGGGTGACCTTGACCTCTGACCTCCACACTTGACACACGGGTCAGTCTGGCACGTGCCTGTCAAGTCACGTGATGGCGAAGAGGAAGACGTTGTGGACGAGGAAGATAATAATACTGTGGTCGATGATGACTGAGTCGTGGCAGGAGCGGTGATGAGAGGAGAGCCCGAGGTCAAGCCGTTGCGGTTGACCCTAGAGGACAGAGCCGAGGAGCCTTGCAGTTGTGACGACGACCCCGCGATGCTATTTCCGCACTCGTCCGGGCAACTGAGGGACGGGTTCACGGATAGCGGCAGGTTAGAGTTCATCTCATCGTCCACTAGACACGAGCCATCCATCGTGGGAGGTTTCACTTAAGATCTTCACTATAATTCCGATACTGGCTGGACGAATGCTAGATATCCATAGAGAGCCAATATGCAAAATAGAACGCTCATAGAGGAAGCATTATAGTCACTTGAAAATTCCCCATACTTCAAACGTAGGATCGATATACGCCATTGTCAGTGTAAGGAAGTTTTTCACTTCAAAATGTTCACTTCAAATCCGACACAGGCTAAACGAATGTCCTTCTAGATGTCCATAGAGAGACTATATACAAAGCATAAGGCTCATAGAGGAAGCATTATAGTCACTTGACAATTCCCCATACTTCAAACGTAGGATCGATATACGCCATTGTCAGTGTATGGAAGTTTTCACTCCAAAATGTTCACTAAAATTCCGCCGCTATGTAGCTCAGTTCTCCATTATTCACTAAACATACTAGCGGATTTCTAAACAAAGAAAAAAAAATCCATTAGAGAACTTATTAGCACGAATCAAACCTATCGTTCACAACAACTCTCTGAAATACCAGTAAAAGCCACAACATTAACACATCGCGCATTCTGGGCGTATCAAAGCGAATCCACGACTTAAGTAACGCACGGGCCTCAACTACACATAACACATGACATGATATGGAAACTGCACGCTCCACGAATCCCGATCTAACAGTTTGCGGCGCGCACATTGTGGATCAAACTCCCAAACCCCATTATTGTCAAACCCTTTTCCGACCGGCGCTGTGGTGTAACGGTTAGGGTCTTCGCCTTGCATGCGGGAAGGCCCTGGATCGATCCTCTTAAATGACCTTACAATGTTGCAGGGGACGTAAAACTGGTAACCAAACCAAACCCTTTTCCGCTTCCATATCAGTTTGGTTTGGTTAGAAACTTTACGTCTGCTGCAACACTGTAAGGTCATTTAAGAGACGGGCTATTTCGACCCTGCCTGTCAAGGTCAACCCGGGCTGAGAGGGAAAACAAATCCCAGCAGAAAAAAACCCAGATCGTCCGCGACCGGGGATCGAACCGGGGTCTTCCGCATGACAGGTGAAGAGCCTAACCATTACACCACAGCGCCGACTCCATAACAGTGGAATAGCTTCAGCAATCCATACATCCCCCGCACAATATAAAGTTCCGCTGGGTTTGTACGTCACTACAGACACAATAAGGACACTTCAACGCCAGCAAGTACAGTTGAACCTGCTCAAGCGACCACCTGTATCTGACGACCACCTGCACAAACGACCACTTTCCATAGACTCCCAAATTGCTTTTTTTTTCTATACATTATCCTTGTCTAAGACGACCACCTGTCTAAAACGATCACTTGTTTTTCGATATTGGGTGGTCGTCCTAGTCAGGTTTAACTGTATATCCAGGGAGCCAACAGTAAGACCGGGGGCGTCGGTGGCCGAGCTGTAGTGCGCCTGCCTACAGATGAGAAAGTCCGGGGTTCGAATCCGGGGATGTTTTCGGAGTTTTCATGGCTCTGACCCCCGTCCTATCGGAGATGGACGTAAAATCCGGAGGTCCCGCCTCGTAAATGACCGTACAGAGTTGCATGGGGCGTTAAACAAAAAAAAACCCAAATCAACAGTAAGACCTCGAACGACAATGATAAGACCATTTCCAAGCACCCACCAACCATCCATCTCGACGCCCTGGTGACATTCAAAACAACATCACCACTCCGACAACAACTACTGCTACAGCAACAACAACAACGATGACGACAAAATTAAAAACCCCAATGATGTAGTTTAGTTACCAGTTTTACGTCCCCTGCAGCACTGTAAGGTCATTTAAGAGATGGACTACTTCGACCATGCCTGTCAGGGCCAACCCGGACTGAGAGGGAAAAAATCCCAGCAGAAAAAACCCAGATCGTCCGCAAACGAGGATCGATCAAGGGTCTTCCCGCATGATAGGCGAAGAGCCTAACCATTACACCACAGCGCCGGTACCCCATTTGAAAAACATGAGTAACTAAAGAAAAAAGATCTAATTATTGCTATTCAGTCTCCACGTAAAATTTCCCTGTATCTACCTACATGAAAATGACAGCGTCAACATTAAAACACGAATTCCGATTACCAGATGACACACGCTAAACACGGACTCACACTGAAATCCCCTGATGATGCGCCTAGACATATTCAATTTCTGATACATCGCTGATTGTTTAGCAAAGAGGCAAATATCCCACTACAGTCCTTGTACTATTCGCCCTTATGCAAAACAACCGACGACATGTATTCCATCTGCTAAATAGCCCTCCACTCCAACCGCACGAGCACACTCACAGTCAGCCGATACATGGATCAGCCAGGACCAGCCCGGGCTTAGAGGGAAAAAAATCCCAGCAGAAAAAAACAAGCCAGAATGTCCGCGCTCGGGATTGAACTCGGGTCCCAAAAGCCCCAATGAAAACATGAGTAACTAAAAAAAAATAATTATTGCTATGTAGTCTCCACGTAAAATTTCTCCGTATCCAACTACATGAAAATGACAGCGCCAACATCAAAACACGAATTCCGATTACCAGATGACACGCGCTAATCACAGACTCACACTGAAATCCCCAGATTATACGCCGCGACATATTCAATTTCTGATACATGTATTCCATCTGTTAAATAGCCCTCCACTCCAACAGCAGACTCACACAGTCGAGCCCCGATCGCGGACGATTTGAATTTTTCTGCTGGGATTTTTTCCTCTCAGCCCGGATCGAAGTAGTCCGTCTCTTAGATGACCTTACAGTGTTGCAGGGGACGTACAACTGGTAACCAAACCAAACCAATGAACCAACGAATATTATAGATCACAAAAATATATTAACCGAAAAGGATAACCA
>JAUKPP010276594.1:0-10900 GCA_032273245.1 Phyllaplysia taylori | reverse complement strand
TTGGTTTGATTTCCAGTTGTAAGCGACGGGCTACTTCGACCCTGACTGTCATGTCGAACCCGGGCTGAGAGGGAAAAGTTCCCAGTAGAAATTAAAAACCCAGGTCGTCCGCGCTCAGGAAGTTGATGTCATTCTCCAACCGCGTATCAGGTCTTATACCCCGAGGGGGTGCTTTGTTGATGTCATTCTCTAGCCGTCTATCTGGTTTTATACCCCGAAGGGGTAACCAGAGTGTGTAATGTTCTTATCATTCGCTACCCGTGTATCTGGTCTTGTACCCAGGGGGTGTAATGTTGTTGACAATCTCTAAACGTGTATCTGGTCTTGTACACAGAAGGGTATTGTTGTTGTCAATCTCTAAACGCGTAACTTGTCTTGTTTGTTCGTTTAGTTAGGATTTTATGGCTCCTCCGACTCTATAAGGTTTTTCAACGCAGAAACAATCCAATTTTTCGGTGGGAATTAATTTTGAAATTCTTCGACAAGCAATGGATCTCTAACCTGCGCAACGTGCACACGGGACCTCCGAGGTTTTTCACCCTTTGCTGAGAAGACTAGGTGTTGGATTTTACCTACCCTAAGGTCAAGGGTGTAGTTGAGAGAGATGGTTTGGTTTGGTTACCAGTTGTAAGAGACGGGCTACTTCGACCCTGACTCTCATGGCGAGCCCGGGCTGAGAGGGAAAAAATCCCAGTAGAAATTAAAAACCCAGGTCGTCCGCGCTCGGGATCGAAACGGAGTCTTCTGCATGAGAGACGAAGAGCCTAACAATTACACCACAGCGCCGGTGATTAAGAGAGAGAGAGAGAGAGAGAGAGAGAGAGAGAGAGAGAGAGAGAGAGAGAGAAATAGTAGATAAGGTATGAGAAAAGAGGAACCCAATAAGCAGACGAGAGGAGAATCGGAAGAGAAACAGGAGAGCAAGTCAGAGACAGAATAAGAGAGTAAAGTTGAAAGATTAGACAAGGTTGTGAAGACGAAGAAATATGTACATATACATTTAGGGAGAAAAATGCCTATGGAGGGACAGTGTGCTGTTGTCATTGTCTAAATGTGTATCTGGTCTTGTGCGGAGGGACAGTGAGTTGTTGTCATTGTCTAAACGTGTATCTGGTCTGGTACGGAGGGACAGTGTATTGTTGTCAATGTCTAAACGTGTATCTGGTCGCGTTCTGACGGACAGTGCGTTGATGTCATTGTCTAAACCTGTATCTGGTCTTGAAGTAAGGGACAGTGCATTGTTGCTGTAATTCTCTAACCGTGTATCAGGTCTAGTACCCAGCGAGGGTGCATTGTTTTGTCATTCTCTAAAGGTGTATCAGGTCTTGTACCCAGGGGATGTATTGTTGATGTCATTCTCTAACCGTGTATCTGGTCTTGTACCCAGGAGTGCATTGTTGATGTCATTCTCTAAACGTGTATCTATATATATGAATATGTATGTGATACACAAAATATTCATTTGAAATATCAATTATTTCTTTTTAATTTGGTTGTTCAAACTGTTTTCTGAAAGCAGAACAAAATCACCTGCTAACGTGGAATGATTGCGCTATAATGTATTAGAATGCCCCGCATCCCTCTGAGAACTTTCAACTCGACAGACGCCTGAACTGATGACAACCTGCACTTCCATGACCCTACATTATCTCCGAACTCACTCCTCGACTCCTTGTTTTTGGGTCCTCGTCGAACCTGTCGATTCCTTGTTCGGTTCTTTTTTAATCAGTTCACTGAATAGTGTGTTGGCCTATTTGTAATAGCCCTTTTTAAGGTTACACGGTGCAACCCCCCTCATCCTCCCACCCATGTCATTTAACTAAGCTGTGGAACCCTGAAAGAGTTTCTTCACTTTCCTTTTCCATTTTTTAAATGTCACCCAGGTGCACAAAATTGGACGTGCGGGTACGATCACCAAAAAAGAAAAAAACACCAGACAACCAAGCAAGACACGGCTTTTCAAACGTCCTGCATGAGGCAAGAATTGTATTTTGATTCATAGATACATTCTATCTGCATATCTTTACAGTATTACAAAGGGTGTAAAATAATATCCAAACAAAGAAAATCTCTTCCAGCAAGGACTATCCGTGGCTGAAAGAGACTCTATAATCACGCAACAGGCGGAGATACTCGATGTTTCCCTATGTTGGATTCCAGCTTGGACCCTTTGTGTTTTAGCTCAAAATTGCAACCATTACATTTGGCCAACATTAAAAAAAAACACTTACTTGCTTATACTACAGCTGATATTAGTTTTATGTCCTTTTCATCACGTTGAGGTATCATAAAAGCATGACAGAAGGAGAGGGAGGGGAAGAATGGAGGAAACAAAACAAATTATGAATGTGGCTAAAGAAATAAGACGGACAGGAAAAAAAAGCAAATGGAAAAGAAAACTCACGGGGACAAAAAGAAATAGAAGAAAAAAATGGTCGTGGCAAGAAGAAAATAGGAAAGAAAATGGACGGAAGGAGGCAAAAAGAGGAAAGCGAAAGGCCTTATCTTCTTTAAGTCGGCAACATTATCCGGCCAGAGTCGTCCTGCTGCCCTGTCTGGGGTGACGGGGAAAATCCCACCTCAAAGAGCCAGTCATGACGGTGTCTCGCGGTCAAGCTTATCCCAATGTTTGTCTTGGCAAATTAAATCTGTCATTTGGTGCTCATTATTATTGACTTATGCCAGTCGCGCCCCAGTTTGGGTGGGAATGGCTTCATTGGTTGTCCTCGCTGCTGATCAATCGATTAGGTGGGGTAATAGGTTCGAGACAGAAAATAATTCACCGGCGTCTGTGGGGTAATGGTCAGATTCTTCGCCTATCACGCAAAGGACGCGAGTTCGAGGTTTGCTTGACTGAGAATTGTCCCTGTTTTTCTGCCAGGTTGGCCTGATAGGCATCGTCGAGTAACCCATCCCTTAATTGACATTACAGTGTTGCTAGGGACGTTGAGCCAAAAACAAAACAAAGAATCCAAAAAGTATTTTGTGATGGATACTCCTTATAAACAGAATGGCAGAATGGGAGCAGTACATTAATGTGGACTACAGGACTAGCTTGGTTCATCGGGTTTTTTTTGTCTAATTATAAAAGACGAGACATGCCAGTTTTACGTTCGTCTCTGATAAGGCGATGGGAAATAATGACATTTAGAAACAGGTGAGGACAGAATAGTAAACTCGGTAGTATCATGGAAGAAACGAGAAAGATAAGACTTGAGAGCCATCACGATATCAACTCTTCTTTCTTTACTATCCATATCCTACACTAGAAGAAAAAAATGCCATTTTCTAATTGACAATGCCAATAATTTAGCCCAGGTTAAAATTATTCAGATTCCTTTTAGTGGGTGTTTGAGCTAACACTAGTGTTACTGTTAATCTTCTCATGAATCTTGATTTAAAGAAACAAAACAAAAAAAGCAGCGAACGCTGGAATAAAAGCTAAAACACATTGTTTTGTGTACCTTCTTCTCCCTTTTCTACTATTTAATAAGTTATTGTTTTCTCCTAAGAGGCTCATACTACGATGGAAGGCATTCAGCATTTTCCAGCAACGCTTTGGAAAATACATGTATAACAATATACCAACAGCATGAAAAGCACAGTCATCTCATGGTAAAGTATCAATCGGAAATATCGCCCGTGCAGAAATCCGCCATGTTGACAGAAGGAATGACAGCGACTCCGGACCACTTCGTACTATATTCAATCTTCTGATATTTCGAAAGTGTGACTTCGCCCTTATTAGGTGAATAGTAGGTAGCACTGATGCCACTTACGAGAGTAGCAGAGACCATATGTAGCTGCTCTGGAGCGTCGAAAACTCGACGTGAATTGTGATCCGAAAATCCTCTTACAAATGACAACATGGTCGGGAGTGTGCGGGTCAGTGTCCCGTGAAATCCATATCAGTCTCTTGTAACACTCGCAGATCAAGTCATCGGAAAGCCGTCGCACTGATTTGATTTATTCGACATGCTGGACTGTTAACCCTTTGACCATGATACGGAGGTTTGGGCCTGTCGTACGAAACTCGGAATAACTTTTCCTATCTCCAGTTTTCTGTCAAGTCAAATTGTGACATTTACTTTGGTGAACGAATGAAGATATCATAGTTTTACAATCAACGCATTTCCGGTACTCATTTAGATAAACGGTTTTAACTTTTAGATACATGGAAGTTCATTTTTAAAGACGATTGACTTGAAAACGTTCCCTGTAATTTTTTTCAATCGTCCCCATCCTTCAAACATTATCGTTGAATACTAAACCGTAAAGCCGCCGGAATGAGTGTCAATCGAGTTGTGGGTAAATGGTGAGAAGTGCAGTTACCCCCCGGGTACAGTGTTTTCATTCTCTGCTCGAGTGACTCTATGTATTCTCAACGTATTCTTCAGTCTTCATTTCACACTCTTGCGAAGAAAGCTGCACCGCTCTCCCGCTGAGAGAAAATATTGACTGTCGGAGAAAAAAAAAAGTCTCGGAGTCAAGGAGTGGTTGGGAACACAGAAGGGCAAAAGGAGCGGTTTTTATAAATTGTTTTTCATGCTCACCTTGTTGAATTGAAAGGCGTGTTTGTTGTGTTCATAATGCTGTCAGCTTCAATCTTTTACGACTGTCATGAAATTTGCCTAATGCCGTGCTTATCATCGCGTCCGTTGAAGAAGAAACTTTACAAAGGAAAAGAGGGCTAGGAAGTGTCACATAGGTTCATCCAGCCCCTTATCTAAACCCACTGTCTCCTATCCCAGCCAACCTTTTCACACCCAAGACTCCCACCTTTTCACACCCAAGACTCACCGTCTGATTTTCACAATAGTATTATATTCGTTTTTAAAAAATATTTGTTTGATGATACTTGCATAAGCCAAAAACCCATATGCATGAGTATAATATACAAGCAATACGTTGACAAATCGTTATGATTACTTGATTTGCCAGGCATCGGTTGTAATTGTAAGCTTTCATTAAAAAGACAAGGTGATATCAGAGAAAACAAACTTTTGACATGTACAAACACACATACACAACAGACCTCTAAATAAACACGAAAAAGAAAACTGTCTTTTAATGTTTAAACTCTATAATTGCATGTCCGATTGATGGTTGTCTTTGTTTGTATAACATTGTAAAAACGATGTTCCTGCTGGAATCAAAAGAACGTCGTCAAAAGTTGGGTTGTTGTTGTTTTTTTTGTGTGTGTTTTTTAACTGACGGGCAACCATGCAGAAAGACAGAGAGACAAGATGAATAGACAGGAAGGACGGCATAGAGACAAAAATAGATCTGTGCTTTCTGTCAGCGTGGAAGTATCCGGATCTCCCGGCATCCCCATAAACAGGCAGACTGACAAATAGACATGAAGACACATACGATCAGACAGACAAAGAAACAAACAGATAGGTAGATGAAAAACAATGAAATGGTCCTAAAAAAACTCCCGCTCTCTGCGTGATAGGCGAAGAGCCTAACCACTGCATCCCATACACCATGACAGGTCGACAAATGGGCACAAGACAGACAGACAGACAGACAAAACGATAGCCGTATTCTAAAACACAGAAAAACGAAAATACGACAGACAGACAGGCAAACAGACTAATCGGTTACTGTTTTACAACACACAGACGAACGAAAAATACAACATACAGACAGATAGACTTACAGGCAGACAGACGGACAGACAAAACGATAACCGTATTCTTACACACAGAAGAACGAAATTACAACAGACAGACAGACAGACAGACCTCGGACAAGAACAGACGCCATCCAGACAGTCTGGCATGGCCTCAGTGCTCTCCTCATGTCTGGAGCCGAAGTCTGCCCAAAGAGGTGTTTTGAAAACAACCGGATAGATGGGAATTTTTATATGATATCCGAACATTCGAATGATTTGTTGTATCCTTGTACGAGGAGGACATGTTTTTACTTTAAAAACTCGAAACTCTCAGAAATAAGAGTAATTCGAAGTTCGTTTCTCGCAAGGAAAGCGACCCCAAATCCATTTATCTAAATGACTCCATTACAATATAAATGATTCACATCGGCACGAAATGAACCAAAAATATGATAATCTAGATCAATCTGGAAGACTAAAGTTTGCTGGAAAGAGACTTTCTGAGTCTGCGGTAATTTTATCATTTAGATTGGGATACACACCCCTCAACATTCTTTCAACTTTATACTGCACACCCAATCAGGCAACGGTCTGCTTGGGATTCACAAAACCTCTTTGATTCGATCAGACAAGACTCGTCAATTCACTTTACATCAATCTGAACGCATGCGAAAAAGCGAGCTTGCGTGAAGCTATTTGAAAGTTGGTACAGTTTATAGAGTTGCACATTAGAGTTAAAAGCGTTGAAGTTGATTTAAAAATTTGTGAAGTTAAAACTCTTAAGAGTATGGTCTATGATATACCAGCAATTACTAATACATGTATTATTATCATTTCTTATTATTTTTATTATTATTTTTGTTGTTGTTGTTGTTGTTGTTGTAAACAGTAATAGTAGTAGTAGCAGCAGCAGCAGCAGTAGTAGTAGTAGTAGTAGTAGTAGTAGTAGTAGTAGTAGTAGTAGTAGTAGTAGTAGTAGTAATAGTAGTAGTAGTAGTAGTAATGGTAGTAATAGTAGAAGTAGTAGTCGTAGTAGTAATAGTAGTAGTAGTAGTAGTAGTAGTAGCAGTAGTAGTAGTAATAGTAGAAGTAATAGCAGTAATATCGTTGTGAATATTATTATGATTGCTATTTTGATGCTATCATTACCAGGTGACCAACGAAACTGTTTACCCAAAGAAATTATCATTAAATCCGTAAAATAGGAGACACAGCTTATATAGTTTCACATCAACAAGCCAACACCACCCGCATATTGTGTGGCAAAGGTTGATCAACACATTATGCATATTTTCGATGAAGTTGCCGTGCGAAATGCCCCACATGCCTTCCGATTGACGTACTTTCTGGGACAAGCACAGAAACTGTCTATCACGTCCTGACATAGTCTACTGGCGCTATGATGTAATAGTTAGGCTCTTTGCCTTGCATGCGGAAGACCCCGGTTCGATCCCCGATCGCGGACGATCTGGGTTTTTTCTGCTGAGACAGCCCGGGTTGGCCCTGACAGGCAGGGTCGAAGTAGCCCGTCTCTTGAATGACCTTACAGTGTTGCAGGGTACGTAAAACTGGTAACCAGGCTGACATAGTCTTGTAATGAACCTGCACGCCCTGTTATGGAATTGTTGCGTTATTAAATTTTAGTGAGTTTTGGAGCATACACACGAAAGCTAGGGTAATTTTTTTTGGTAAACACTTTCGTTGGTGTTACATTATTATTGTTATTACTGAAATTACTCAGTCTAAGAGCGTTTCAGAATCATTCGAAAAAAAGTAATAAGTTATTCGGATCTCACCACTAGTCTCAGACCTTTGTAGAGCGGCGAGTGTCAGAGGTGTCTGCAGCTAGTTTACGACTGTTGTGAGGCCATCACCGTAAACACTTCCTCCACGAGCGACCTTTGTTTTCACCTCACCCTCCTTTGCTCCTCTTCACGGAGGTTTTTTTCCCCTTTCTGTTCGTCTTTCCTTTGTTTTTCCCATCTCTTCTCTCTCTCTCTCTCTCTCTCTCTCTCTCTCTCTCTCTCGCATTCTCTCTTGCCTTTTACTTCAGCTGTGCTCGCATCTAAGTTCTCTCTCTCTCTCTCTCTCTCTCTCTCTCTCTTGTTCTCTCATTTAGTTTTCCCCCTCTTAGTTATAGCCTATTTCTTTCGTGTTTTTGTTCTTTTCCTTTGTTTCTCTTTTTATTGTCTCTCTCTCGCCTTCGCTCTGTCGTCATGCCCATCGCATTCTGCCTCCTCTTTTTACTTTTTACCTCTTTTTTCCCACTCTCTCTCTCTTTCTCTCTCTTTTTCTGTCTGTCTCTCTCTCTCTCTCTCTCTCTCTCTCTCTCTCTCTCTTGCCCCTTCTGTTCTCTCCTACTGGCCCTCCACTATTTCTCTCTGTGAAAATCTCATCTACTTGTTTTTCCTCTTTATTTCTTTTTCCCTGCACTTACTTTAACCCCCAACCCCTCTCACTTTCTCACATTCTCTGTATGTCTGTCCATCTCTCTCTATGTATCAATCTCTACCTTTCGTTTCAGTAGGAACAATAGCTATAGATGTAGTAGGTATTTGTGAGAGGTTGTGATTCCTGTTGAGCTAAGCTGAAAAAAATTAAAAGTAAAATGAAAGAGAGAGAGAGAGAGAGAGAGAGAGAGAGAGAGAGTCTGAGACAGAGACATTTTAGAGAGAGACAGAAAGAGAGAGAGAAGCATAGCCGTGGCATGAAATGGTGGTAAAATTTAATGGTGGCAGAATTATGGAGAGGATGAAGAATTTGATGGCCATGACCTAGGCTACTAGTATTTTGCTTGATCACAAGTGACTTTTGAGAGAGAGGTGGAGAGAGATTGGGAAAGAGGGAGGAAAAGAGATAAAAGGAGTTGGAAGGAAAGCCCGGGTTGGCCCTGGCAGGAAAGGTGGAGGAAAAGCGCAATGAGAGAGGGAGATAAAAGGGGAGGGGGGATACAGAGAGAAAGCAAACAATGAATAAATAAAGATGGAAAGAAAGAGAATTAAGGAGACACGGAGTGAAAAGGATAGAGAAGATAGAGAGAGAGGGAGGAGGAAACGGGGCGGTGAGAGAGAAAGACAGAGAGAAAAAAGAAGATGGGTGGGATTAAAAAAAGAGAGAGAAAAAGAGAGAGAGAGAGAGAGAGAGATGAAGAGATGGTGAAGGGAAGTAGTGCCTTCCATTATGAGCGTAGCAGACCTCCCAGAACACAGATGGCAGTGTCAGTATTTAGTTTCTACCTGAGTTTTGTCTGGTTTGAGCTCGGGGTGGCCATTGAACTGTTTAAGAAAAATCCGGATAAACGATAGTACTTCTGTGAAAGTTCGCATATTCAGATGAAATACTACTTTTTATACAAGCAGGACTCTATGCTCCGTAAGAACAAAACAAACTGAAGAAATAATAGAGACTTACCTTGGAAATGGAAGCTTATTTCTAAATTTTTGTTAATTCTGTCGTCAAGAACGGAGTGGTTAGATTAGACGAGAACGGGGTCGCTTCCCTAAAATGTTTGGTAATCTTTGGAAACCAATTTTACGTCTTTTGCAAAACTGTAAGGTCATTTAAGAGACCGGCTATTTCGACCCTGTCTATCAATGCAGGCTAAAAGGGACAACTCCTAGCAGAAAAAACAAGACCGCACATGAGATCGAACTCTGGTCTTCCATTATACCACGTGAACAGGCGTTGGTCTTCCCTAAAAGAGCTGCAAGGGACCAAATTCAACTCTCAGAATGACACAGACA
The DNA here is from genome assembly GCA_032273245.1 of Phyllaplysia taylori. NCBI lineage: Eukaryota > Metazoa > Mollusca > Gastropoda > Aplysiida > Aplysiidae > Phyllaplysia > Phyllaplysia taylori. The sequence goes on along the minus strand of JAUKPP010276594.1, from coordinate 1,537 downwards.
GAAGGTTTCATTTGGTTACCTGTTTTACGTCCCCTGCAAAACTGTGAGGTCGCTTAAGAGTCGAGTTTCTTCGACCTTGCCTGTCAGGGCCAACCCGGGCTCAGAGGAGGGAAATCCCAGCAGAAACAAAAACCAGATCGTGAGCGCTCGGGATGGAAGTCGGGTGTTCTGCGTGACAGGCAAAGAGCTTAACCATTTCACAACAGCGCCGGTGCAGACGGATGGATTTGAATGATTACGAAATTAAGCTAAAGAACAAATTAAAGTAATAACTCTTTTATCATTAGTGTCATTCTGCATTTGCCAAAGTCGTATATTATTATTTTGAGAAAACAAAAAAATTCTTTTCTAAGAACACGAAGAGCTGTTCTTTCTCATAAACTTCTTGCCTATTAAAAAACAGTGAGGCTTTTTTTTAATAATCACCGCTGAATTATCTTAATGTGACAATAAGATAAAATTGACCAAAGTTGGCCTAATTGAGTAAATGTGGTACGGCTGAGACGAAAACCCAAGTAGACAAGAGAGTGAGTGAAGAGTTTGATTAACTTGGTCCCATACTCGGTGTTTATGCTAAAAAAAAAACCCAGGGTTATTACTATCGCAGTGCTGTCTTATAATATAAATCTGGGACAGCTCTGTTGAAATAGAATACATATTTTTATCATTTGGACAGTGTTCACCATAACATACACCATGCCTAAATTTGACCCCCCCATTTCCAAAGAACGAACAGTAGCAGAGTCATTTCCATTTAATGGGTGATAAACATCAACCTGAAGAACACTGTGTTCAAATTTCAAGTCATTTGCACTGATTTGAAATTTTGGTAAAATGTCACAAAAACTGGAGGGCAATTGAAATTTTGATCCATTTTGTATAGTGCAAGTTCAGAGTCTGATCATGCCCTGGGATCTTGTAAGCCTCAAGAAAGAGGATAATTATTACAGTTGAACCTGCTTAAGCGACCATCTTTTCAAGACGACTACCTGTCTAAAACGACCACTTTCTTCTCTCTATGGTGACTGGTCGTCTTAGACAGGTTTGATTGTACTTAATCGTCACTACTTTGATATTGTGTTCCTCTCAGCTCGGGTTGGACCTGACAGTTTGGCTTGGTTACCAGTTTTACGTCCTTTGCAATACTGTAAGGTCATGTCAAGAGACAGGCTACTTCGACCTTGCCTGCCAGGGCCAACCCGGGCTGAGTGGGAAGGATTGCTGCAGGAAAAAAAAACGCAAATCGTCTGCACGTGAGATCGAATTGGGGTCTTCCGCATGATAGACGAAGAGCCACACCATTACACCACAGCGCCAGTCTAATGAGACTCAAAGCTAAAATTGGTAAAAAAAAAATATTTAAAAAATAAATGAATAAAAAAAATTCCTTGAGTAAATGTGGTATGGGCGAGACGAAAATCCAAATAGACAAGAGAGTGAGTCAAAAGTTTCAATGGTTCAGGTGCATACTCGGTATTTATGCTTACAAAAACCCGGGGTTATTTTCATTTCAATGCATCGAGTGAGGAGATTTGAC
>JAUKPP010276583.1:0-10901 GCA_032273245.1 Phyllaplysia taylori | reverse complement strand
GCCGAGGAGAGAGAAGAGAGAGACAGACAGAGAGAGAAGTGTGTGTGAGAGAGAGAGAGAGAGAGAGAGAGAGAAAGAGAGAGAGGGAGAGTAGAGGGAAATAAACTTTGTTTTACGTTGCGCAGACCTTTAAGATAGTTAACTGCATTCACTTAAGAAAGATTTTCGGTATGACACACGAATCAAAACCGGATTCATCAGTCTTTCTAATTATTTGATAAGTCGAATAGAGTATTCGGTGTTTGTCCACCTCTTGTCCTGGCTGGCACGGGTCAAGTCAGAAAGCCAATTTCCTGTACGCTTTACTTACTGTGTACAGAGGTCAAGTTGGTTTCATTGACCACTGACATTCCGAGCACTGCACGACACAAAGCTTTCTTTATTATTACTAGTGTAAATCCCCGTCCGTTGCACGATATTAAATTAATTTTGACTCTATTAAGCCTAGAATAATGGTACCCGTATCCTTCTTTCTGTCGATCTTTCCAGTATACTTTTCTTAGACACAAAGCTCACTGCTACTGTTGGGACCCACGCTTTTTAGCCTTAAATGATCGGTTTAGTAACAAAGTCTGTAGCCTGAACAGAAAAAAAGACCCATTTAAATTCCTTTTTCCTTTTTTTATATATATTTTTTTGTATATTCTAATAGACTTTTTAAGCACGAAAACCTCGCGCTCTATATATCTTGTACATTTTTGTCGCTAACTCTACATTGCCTGAATCTACTTTCTGGCACTGAAATGACCTTTCGGTGTCGATAGAGATGTAGAATCTCAACAAAAGAGATAAGAAATCAGTGCACCGTCTGTTTTCTTCCATCTATCATGCTCTCCGGATCCAGTGATTTTTACTGTCGCGTAGGCGATTTTTTCATCCCTTTTAAGCCACTTTGAACGCAGTAAGGACGTTTGAGATTTGAAATTGAAGGGCACATTAAATGTGTACAGTAAGAGAAGAAAATTTCTTTTCTGCTATTAAGGAATCCAAATACATGTATTTGAATGAAATACTATGTGTTTGGTTCTCACAAACTTCAAATTTTAAAATGCATTATAATGGTTGGGCTTTTCACCTATCACGCGGAAGACCCGAGTTCGATCCCATGTAAGGAAGGTGTGCGTTTTTCTGCTGGGATTCATCCCTCTCAGCCCAGATTGGCCCTGCCATCAGGATCGAGTTCGTCTCTTAAACTTAAATGGCTTAACAGTGTTGCAAGGGTCGTGGTTAAAAAAAAGTCAAATTAGTTGTGTTTGTCTTAATTAACCGTGCACCTGATTGCCTTTCTGGAGAGCGTGGTGTAATCGATAGGGTCTTTGCCTGCCACCTAGAAGACTTGAGTTCAAGACCCTATTGGGGCAGTTTGTTTGATCCGTTTATCTGCTGGGGCAGTATCCCTCTCAGCCCGGGTTAGCCTTGACAGGCAAGATCGAAGTAGCCCATATATCAACTTTTAAATACCAGTTTTACATCCCTTGCAATACTTTAAAAGTCAATTAATAGACGGCCCATCTATCAAGTGGTCGTACAGTCTTGCAAATGGCACTAAACCGAAGTTACGAAAACTAGATTACCTTGCAGACAATCGACCCTCAAATAAAACCGCAATAGAACAGAAACATTATCGTTCACTACCGAAGCAACTCGCAACCTTTGACCCTTCATTTGATTATCAATACACAGTTAACGAGCCGAGTCGATCTTTTGCCAGGGCCGGCCTTGCCGTGGCGTACTTATTGTTTGGACTCTCCGAGCCAAAACAGTTGGTCAGAATTCATTGATTACTTGTGAAGTGGTCGCGGGTCAGAGAATTACCCCCAGCGACTGGCGGCAAGACGTATTATGATCTACTTTGCTCAGTCAGTTCCAGCAAATGGTTCACATTCCGCGGGTGTTTATGATTATTATTATGATGTATGTGTTATCCTTGAGTTTTCCACTTTCGCAAGTTGTGTGAAGTTTCTGTGGATAAGGTGATGTTAGTATTCTGTTCTGACTAAAGCAGTAGAAGCAGGCGGTGCCTCTATAAATAAATATATTCAAAATAATATTCTCCACATTTCGTGGATCTTTATCATTCTTAGGATGTTAATATTATCATTGGGTGTTCCACTTTCGCAAGTTGTGTAAAGTTTCTGTGGATAAGGTGATATTAGTATTCTGTTCTGCTAAACCAGCAGAAGAAGGCGGTGCTTCTGTAAATACATAACTTCTAATTCTGTTCTATCCGGTCCTTATTATTGTTATTATTGTTATGATCAATGAGTCTTCTTCTTTCGTAAGCTATGTGCAGTTTCTTTTGACGAGTTGATGCGAATATTCTACTATGGCTAGAATAGCCAAAGAAGCCGGCGCCTCTTTTAATAAATAACTTCAAGTTAATATTCTATTCTGTCCAAATTCCGTGGGTGCTTTTTATTGTTATGATATTAATGTTATCATTGAGTGTTCCACTTTCACAAGGTATATTACAGAGTTTCTGTGGATGAGCCTATGCTAGTACTCTGTTCTGGCTAAAACAGTAGTAGAAGACGGCGCCTTCATAAATAAATAAGATCAAATTAATGTTCTATTCGATCCAAATTCCGTGGGTGTTTATTATTATGATGATATTAATGTTATCCTATCAATAGTCTACCAGTTTCGAAAATTTATGGACTTTTTGTAGACGAGTTGACTATTCAGAATTTCAGAGCAGTTGGCTCGTGTGCGTTGAATAAAAGAGTTACCGAAAATGTGTTTTTAGATATGCATTCACTAAATTAAACACCCAGAAGCGATTGCGTTCAGCAGAAAATTTACATGCTTTCATAGTGTCAATGTTTAAATTGTTGTCAGTTTTGTATCTATGTTAGGCGTAATTGTGTAATGTATTTAGACGCCAAAGTTTACAGTGAATTTCAAGAGTTTGTTATCTCATTCTATATACAACTTAAGGTTACGAAGTGTTCCAAATCAATACGTTGTAGGGCTGTGAACTTGCATGCCCTGGAGTCTATAAGTAATATAGAAAAGTAACGTAGCTCTTTTGTGCAGTAAGAAGAAGCTTCAATTAAAAACCGTGTTGTATTTTATATGGCCGCTATGTCGCGATTCTAATAGTTGAATGCATGCTATACAGTCATTCAGAATCTATATAGCGACTGTCATGTCACGATTCCAATCTTTGAATGCATGCCATAGATTCATTCAGATACTATAAAGAAATAGCCTATTCTTGACTAATGGAGCGGAACGCTGTAGCAAATGTACAGCCGAGCAGATATCGTCTATGAAAGACAGACTTGCTTTAGTAAAGTGGAGCAAAGGCTGTGTGTGACGTTTTCTCGGGATTTTAGAGAGGAGTATTTTGTTATTCGGTGCTGTAAGTGAATGTAAACAAAAACAGTGTGCCAAAGCTTGGAGGATTTCAACTGGAGGCATTTACTGATGATAAATGTACTATGAAATGCTGGTAAGCAGAAATATTTTGATGTTTATTATTGATTTGTTTTTTTGTTTGTTGTATTTTTTCTTACCTGCGTCCTCTCCTTTCAACCTTTTCCCTCTAAAAATAAATGTACATATATTTGTTTTGCGTTCTGCCTCACAGAAAAGTCTATTTGATCAATAAAATTGTTTATATTATCTCTCTACTATCGTTCCTTTTCTAGATCCTTAGTCTGTTTGGTTGCCTATTTGTTTGTTTGTTTCCCTGGTAGTCTGTCTGCTTGCCCTCCTCTTTCTCCTTCTGCCTTTCTGCCTGTCTATCCACCTCTTTGCCTTTCTGTCTGTTTTTCTGCTTTTCCTTTTCCTTGTCTCTCTATATGTCTGCCTGCCTGCCTGCCTGCCTGTACTTTTCCTTATCTGCCTATTTGTCTCTCGGCTATTCCTTCTATTTGTCTGTCTCATAATTCTTATTGCTTTGTCAAAACTTGCCCCCTTTCTTGGGCTTCATACAATCTCTTCTTTCCAACCTCCGAATCCTTACTCCAACAGAAAGCACCAGTGGTCGTATGCATGAACTTTACACATAGAGTATCCTACACCAATGTGTAGAATTGCTACATTCAATAGACAGGATGTACTTACTAAAGCTCATAAAATCACAGGCAAGCAGTACAGGGAGGGTCTTTATAATTTTTTAAAAATCTTATAAAAAAACACACAAAAAATCCCCACAAAAAACAACAACAACCTAAAATAGCAAAAAAATCTGGTGTCTAAATAAATAACTGTGCAGGGAGTTTTGCAGCACTGAAAAATTACCATGCATTTCATATTATATTGCGCTTATACTGGGATTAAATGTTGCATCTCTGCACCCTAGCGTAGGTACGCCAAGGGTGTAGTTCCTTGCATACGATCACATGACACCAGAAGCAAAAAGCACATTCCCCTTCTGTTTACTCTGACGGCACTCTGGTCAACCTCGGGGACATAATGCACTGGACATGCGGAATGACCACAGAGAAAATATTATGAGAAGCCATAATCTCAAGTGTTGCTTTAGAAGAATGTAACTGCCGTATTGAATGTCTCTATAATGCATGGTTGTGCATGTCTCCGTCCGTCTCCCTTTGTGTTGTATCTCGCAAAGAGAGTGGAATTATGCAGGATATCGAATCAGCCCGCCTTTTAAATGGTCTTACAGTTTGGTTTGGTTTGGTTCTGATTTGGTTACCAGTTTTACGTCCCCTGCAACACTGTAAGGTCATCTAGGAGACGGGCTACTTCGACCCTGCCTGTCAGGGCCAACCCGGACTGAGAGGGAAAACTCCCAGCAGAAAAAAGCCTAGATCGTCCGCGACCGGGGATCGATCTAGGGTCTTACCGCGTGCAAGGCGAAGAGCCGAACCATTACACCACAGGGCCGGTACTTACAGTGTTTCACGGGGTGTATGGACCAAGCTAGTAAAACAAACATCTTTCGTTTAAATGCATTTAAAGAAGGGTTGGCGTTATTTTTTTTATTGGCATATATGTTAAGCTTATGAAAAGGACAGAGCACATTATAAAATAAAGACAAATACAGACGTATATTACCGATTCTCTTCTTTACTCACTTTGAGCGAGGGGTTACAAAGCATTCATTGGCAATCATTGCTTATCCGAGGGAACTGGATTCTTAAAATGATAGATTGATAGATATTCAAATTGTTAGAGAAATACACACATTTTGAAGAAAGGATGAAAAATTATACTTTAATAGATGTACTTTGGTGTAAATGTTATGGGACAGATAGTACATGAAAATATACATGAAAATGTTGCAAGGTAAAGTTACTCGTATCTAGAATAAATAGTCAAATATTTGGAAGGATCTGTCTATCTGTTCAGGACAGCCACAAAATTTAAAGCAACATTCACTTGATACGTCGTTACAATGGCATTAGGGAAATCAAATACATCTGAAACAGTACTCTGCTATTACTCGTGCCATAATAATTAGTCCATGGTTTTGTTTGACAATCGCTTTGCATCTCTTGTAAAAGAGGAATTTATTGGCTATTACTTGTACTCTGCCAAAACAAGGCCGCGATCACATCCTACTGAAAACTTCATTGATGGGAAATCAAAAGCGATCGCCCACACTCGACCTTGGTCAAGGTCAAGTTCATCCACTGGGGTCACACCCTCGCTCCAAACCTTGACCTTGCCATCTTCAGAAGCAGAAAAAAGAACGGGCAGGGTGGGATGCATGACTACGCATGACACATTGTGCTTGTGGGCGGGGTGTGTGCTCAGGCAGGCTCCAGATTGGCTGTCCCAAAGCTTGATTGTTTGATCGTCTGATCCTGAGGCTACAAGCATGTTTGAGTCACTTCCGTTTCCGGGGACGAACGCCACTGAGTTGATCCCTTTATCGTGACCTTGAAGAGTTGCCTGGAGCTCAGAGCCCTTTTCCGCGGAGATGTTCCACACCTTGATGGTCTTGTCCAAGGAGGCGCTCACGATCTGATTGGTTGATTCAGGATTTACCGCGACGGACATGACATAATGCTCATGTCCGGAGAGATCTCGCTCGCACTCCCAATCTGCGCTCCAGTCCCAGATTTTGATGCTTTTGTCGTCCCCGCTTGAAATAACAAAAGGTTGACTTGGATGAACCACCAAGCAACGCACGTAATCGTCATGACCTTTGAACTTGTGAACTTCCTCCAAAGTGTCGAGGTCAAGGACGTGTATTTCTCCCTTGTCAGTGCCGCAGACGAGCCAGTTCTGCCGGGAGACAACGGCCAATGCCCTCGCAGCGCGGTGTTTCGCTCTCTCAGCCTCATCAGTGATGCTTACATCTTCTGGACACAGATTCAAGGTGTGTAAAAGCGCGCCATTTTTGGTGTCCCAGACCAGGACGTGCCCTAAGTTGGTGGAGGCAAAAACCTGGGCTTTGTTTGGGTGGAAAACAGTGCTCTTGACTCTGTCAGATGGCAAGATTTGGCTGATCTCAAGATTCAGAGTGATAGGCTGTGAAGGAAATGAAAATAGCAATAGCATGTCGTTATAATTTCTCAGCTAGAAGGGTAGTGAAACGTGTTTTCAACTGCAATAAAAAAATGATAGTAAAGAAACAAAAAACTGTCTTAAATGATCTTATAGTGTTGCAGGGGACGTAAAACTGGTAACCAAACCAGAACAAAACAAAGATTCCTCACCAAGGGAGCTAGCACCTATTTGAAATACATAGGAAAATATGGAATAAGTTGAAAATATCATAAGTAAAAGGGATCGCCAGATTGTAAAAAAAATAAATAAATAAAACATTACCTATCTTGTAACGACATTCCGAAAATAATGTCAATAAAATGAAAACAGATTTGTCAGTTTTTTAGAAAGGAAACTCAGTTAGCGTAAATGATATTATTGTGAATGTAAATAACAATAATGAAAATAGTACAAGTATTTATAGAAATACTGACCATTGTGATTATTTTGATAACCTTTATGTTCCATGTACAGGCCCTTTGGCTTTCCACTATTACTTACGATTCTGGCAGAATTCTTCTTTTTAGAAGACTATTGTGAATAAATGATCCGTGGAGAACTAATTAAATATGAACATTTTTTTTTATAGTAGTCCGCTACGTTTCAAGGAAAGAAGAAACTACCAAGGAGCAAAAAAACAACTAACCCACCTCACCAAAAAGCCAAAACCACAACAACAACAACAGCAGCAGCAGCAGCAACAACAACAACAACAACAACAACAACAACAACAACAACAACAACAACAACAACAACAAAGAACATTACCATCTGGCGCCTCTATAAATACATGGAACTTCTTTCTATTTCGAGAGATGCCCCATAACGTGTGCACTGCATTAATAAGCTGTAAGTAATAATGTAGGCTCGTATTAATCATTTTCAAGATTTTGATTATCCTATTAAATCATATTAATGTGAGAAATCAAAAAAGTCTTACCATATTGTAGTAGTTAGTACGGAGGCACAAACTGTGTCGAAGTTGACTAATCTATCTTAGTTTCCTTGCTCAAACTTTTCTGCGTGAATTTTTGCTCACGGTAGAGTTTGACAATATTATTTCCTCCCCCGAGTGTTTTTATATAGGAAAATCCGCTCCATGTTTCAAGTAAAAAAATCTACCAGTTCTTGGTCTATTATTTCTATTTTCCATAGTCAGACTCTGCAATATCTCCAACCTGTATGTATCGACGTGGAGGCTGGACGTAAGTGACGGAACTCCTTGAAAAATTACAAGAGCCATTGTTTCCGAGTGTGATAATATGAAGGCACAAAAACCCTAACTCTGTAGCATTTGTATTGCGTTCTAATATTAACCTTATCACGATCCTTATCTAAAGTAGTAGGGCTTAGTGCAGTGTCGCACTCTGAAAACCCACTTACTAGTGTTTTGTTCTGTTGTTATTTTTAAGCAAGGAGCAGTGTTGGTGATTATGACGTGGAACTAGCCATACAAAAAAATACACTTACTACTATCATGTAGGCTTTTGTGTATGTGCGCGCGAGTGTGTATGCGTGTGTGTGTGGAGAGTGTATTGGTGAAAGGGAGAGAGAATGTGAGTGAGCGCGCGCGCGAGAGAGAGAGAGAGAGAGAGAGAGAGAGAGAAAGGGGAGGGGGGGGGGGGGGAGGAAGATAAACAAAAACAAAATATATCAATACTGTAAGGTTCTGACATTGCTTGGGTGTTTGGTTGGTCTGATGCGATAGTCTGGGTAATATCATTCAGAGAACGACGCACACACATACACCCGCACGGAGAGACAAAAAGATAGTTAAAAAGATAGATAGATAGATAGATAGATAAAGAGAGATAGAGGTAGAGAGATATAAAGAGAGAAAGAGAGAGATCGAGATGATAGATAGATAGATAGAGAGAGAGGGAGAGAGAGAGAGAGAGAGAGAGAGAGAGAGAGAGAGAGAGAGAGAGAGAGAGAAAGAGAACGAAAAAGAAAGAAAGATAGAGATGGCATGTTTTTTGCGGGTGCATACTTTGTTGTTAGAAAATCTTATTTTAAGACAGCAAACTGATTTGTAAAGTTATCTATTTACAGAGACGCCAGTTTTCTTGACTGTGTTTACCTCATGATACGATAATTAGGTATGACAAGACCATTGACAACAATTATAGTAAAATAACAACAACAACAACAACAACAACAACAACAATACAACTAACAACCTCCCACCCCCCCCCCCCCTCCTTTCCATCATGACCTCTTCCACCACCTTTAACCCCGTGACCTTACCACACAGAATAAAGGCGATCCCAATCCCTCGATGGGTATTTCAGTAACAAAGCCGCTGACCAGTTAGTCTATTGATCCTATTCCGCTTATTGGCACCCGGTCAGCCGAGAGAAGTCAAGCTAATTATAGGTGACTTACAGCTGACAAACTGCCTCTTTTGTTCTTCGTATCGTTGTTATAATTTTCTACACGTGTATGTTAGGACCAGAAAAACAGAACATCTTTAAAAAAATTGTTTTTTTACTTTTGGCAAGTGTCTATTACCCAAATCAGCTAAAACAGGTAAGGCTGCCCTCCTCTATAAATAAGCCACTACTTGCTACTATGACTATTACCCAAATAAGTAATTTTGGCTCTGGCTTTAGGAAATGGTATAATTGTCTTTATCTAACCAGCAACTACTAAGAGTTGATAAACGAACGAGCTCTTTTGTTGATCGTGCCGTTGTCATTATTCTTCATACGTGTATATTACGAATTTTTATAAAAAGAAAGTCTTTTTAAAAACACTTTCACTTTTTTGGCATGTCTTTATTATCCAAAAAAGTATTTTGAGCATTTGGCTGGGGAACATGATATAAGTTTTATTAGATGTAACCAGAAATAATTGAGAGTTTACAAACAAGCTTTTGTTTCCTACGTATCGTTGCCACGTGCTTACAATGCTGTAAGGAACGTAAAACTAAAAACTTAACCTGCTTCCAAGTGTTTGAATTGGCCATCCGCAGCAGCAGGGACAGCACCAATGCGAGAAAATTTATCCGAAGCTCGTCCGCATGTGCGATCAAACTCGGGTCTTTTTTCATGGTAGGCGAAGAGCCCGACCTTTACTTCCCAGTCGCCGGTTGTAGGAAAAAAAAGTACAATTTCAATTGTGAGTACAATACTTAGGGTTTGCTTTGGTTACCAGTTTTACGTCCTTTGCAACATTGTAAGGTACTTTAAGAGATGGGCTACTTCGACCCTGCCTGTCAGGCCAACCAGGGCTGAGTGGGGAAAAAAAATCTCAGCAGAAGTAAAAAAAACAAGCCGCCGATCATCCGCACGTGAGATCAAACTCGGGTCTTCCGCATGATAGGCGAAGAGCCTAACTATTAAACCACAGCCGGCCCAATACATTTAACTAAGCTCGAGTTTTCTATTATTAATATTTCTATTGCGTCACAAGGTAGGATAACTCTATTTCTTAATCACCTTGTGTTTATAGCCTCTCACTTTAGGAAATCATAGAGGCCTAAGTGTCTCTAGATCTAGTCACCCCGAATTACAAAAAGCTAACAAAAATGACTTTTCTTTCTGCGAATCAGCGTAAAACATGAGGGAAAATAAAAAAATAACTCAAAAGAACGTGCCATGGTCGCAAAATGGGACAACCCGCCGGGAAGTAAAATTTACTAGAGTGACACCAAGATCAGGGCTAAAACAGAAAAAAGAATTTTTGGAGTAGCCCGCCTTTGAATTGACCTTACAGTGTTGAAAGGAATGTAAAATTAAGACTAGACCAAGACAAACACAGGACCTGCACCGCTGCAGAATCCACTGTATGGCGGAACAGACAACTCTGGTGCAACTATAACCTTGCAATTATTTCCTCAGTTACCTCCCTTCAGTCGAACCTTCTTCGGCTCGGCTGGTTCGGTGTGGAGAATAATATTATTAAAGAAGACATGGTTACCTCGTTTGCTTACTGTATCATGAATTTTGAAGCTGGATATTTGTGAATGTTTGTGTGTGTGTGTATGTGTGTGTGTGTGTGTGTGTGTGTGTGTATGTGTGTTTGTGTGTGTGTGTGTGCCTGTCTGTCTGTCTGTGCGTGTGTGTGTGTATGTATGAGTATATACTGTATGTGTGTACATGTAAATAGTTTTTTTTTTTTTTTTACTGTGTGTAGTGTGAGTGCAAAGAAGAAGCACAGTATAGTAGTATAGTATAGTGAGAAAACACACATAAAAAATGATGAAATGCAGTAGATAGCATAAGGGAAAGAAATAAATAGAGTAAAAGAGAGAGAGAGAGAGAGAGAGAGAGAGAGAGAGAGAAAGAGTAAAAAATAGAGGAGGGGAGAAAGAGAGAGTGTTACTACGGGCGGGGAAAGAGAGAGTGAGTGAGAGAGAGAGAGAGAGAGGGAGAGAGAGAGAGTGGAAATGGAAACATTTATAACATGTTTATTGTCAATGCTACTTTTTATTG